>VDFB02087516.1:0-54451 GCA_007258455.2 Sequoia sempervirens | reverse complement strand
ATATCCAAATCGTCAAAATCATGCGGAAATTCAAAAACATCAGAAAATCAAAAAATCCAAAAACATTCAAAACATATCAAAATCCAAAAAAACTCAAAATGCCAAAAAACATCAAAAACATGGCATCCGAACTACGTCGTCTCTAAGATTAAACGTAGGCAAGGCTCATCTTTGATCAACCCCCGAGACTTTAAAATCCAAAAACATTCAAAAAACTTTAAAATCCAAAAACATTCAAAAAAACATCAAAACACAAAAACATTCGAAAAACACCAAAATCCAAAAACATCACAAAATTCAAAAATCAAAACATTTGTAAAAATCTCAAAAATACCAAAAACAGCCTCAAAACATTCCAAAAATTCCAAAAACATCCAAATATTTGAAAAAATCCATCCATCCCGTTTCGCTTTCACCCGCGATAATCAATCATCCATAATAAACTGATTGTCACCTTCATCCTTTGGCAAAACAAACAGAAACAATCATAACAATCAGCAAAAGCCAGGTTCAATTGTAAAATCAAAAGAAAACAAAAAATCTTTAAAACAAAATCAAACTTTTGATCATTTTCAAACATGACAATCAACCTTATATCAATAGCCTATCAATCAACTTATCTACCCATCATCATCCTATACAATGCATGTCCTAGGATATATTGTTCCGACAATGGACATCATTTTGGATATCACTTTGGATTCTTATCCTATCGAAACACATCCCTTTGGCTGGAGATATGAAGAGCATTGGCTTGTTTGTATACTTTATCTTTTCTTTTGATTTATCTTATTATTCTCATTCCAAGGACCTCTTGATGATAACCGAACGAAGGATTTAGAGAGATAGGAATGGGGCAACGATCATTATCTTTTGTCTGATGTGCTTGTTGGACATTCTTGTAAAATAACTTGGCAAATAATTGCTTTGTTAGGTACGTCCTAGCAAGGTTTACGTATGTCAAGTGTGAACAAGAATACTCCTATCTGTTTGTCGAGTCAAAGTCCATCGCACTAGGTACAATGCCATCCTGGTTCTTTATACCTTGATGCATCGTATCTACGTGTGTAATCAAACATAAGGTAAGTAGCCCTTTTAAAATCCCAATCCTTGATAAGAAAAACATCTATCATCATCAACATCTCTAATAAAGTCTCATCAGATCATGGACTTGTGGGATCCTCTTGTCATCATCTCATTTCTTCTCTGCGTTAACATCACCAATGCATCCATCATGCATCCATCCTACATCCACCAAACTGTCAACATACCACATATCATTCATATCATACATAATAGGAAACATCGATCATTTCACATACATTGCATTTGCATCATCATCATAATATAGATTTGTTAGTCTAAGCATCTCATAAAATCACACATTTGCATAATTAGAGCATATCATCATCATAATATAGATTTGTTAGTCTAAGCATCTCATGAATCATCCATTGCATAATTACAGCATATCACATCATCATTCTCATCCATCTCACATCATATCATCATTTAAGTTGTTTAGGATAATATAGATTTGTTATTCTAAGCATCTTAAAATCATCTCATTTGCATCATCATTCATAACCATCCTTTTTGAACCTCTTTATCAGGAGATCGACCCTCAAATCGAATCTTTTCACTTGATCTCTCGAGGGGGCAATGTACCAGTGTACTTTCCACTGGGGCATCTGAAAAATAAAGAATTTTTTAATTTTGATCGCAGCAAGTTTATTCTTTGAACCAATGCAACAAGTACATTGCTTCAAAGAGGGGAAAAATGTAGACATGCAAAATTAGCATTATATATTCAATCAGGTAAACCAGGTTTCACATTCATCCACTCACCAAATTAATCAAGTTCACCTTCATCCATTCATCAGATAAACTCATTAATTTCAATCTCCTAAGGTCATTAATTTAAAATTAAATAAAATTTATCATCAACCTTTTAATCAAATAAATCAAACATTCATTTAATTAAATCCAAATGCATATTCCATCCTTTTTCTAAATTAAATAAATCAAATATTTAAGTCATAAAAGGGTCAAACTCACCTAATCATCATTAAGCTAATCTAATCCTAATTAGCCTAACCTAACCACCCTTCACATCCTCTAGATAATCACACTTGCACAAATAAATCAATTTATTCATTTATAAAATCAACATTTTCCATCAACATGGCATCTTTGGGGAATATTCCCTCAAGTTTGAATTCAAAATCAAGTGGACATGTACATCCAACAAATCAATTAATAAGCTCTTACATGTCTTAACTCTCAAATTCAAATTTGAAATTTCCCCCTCTTGGGCACATTTCCCAAATCTTGCACACTCCTCAATCACTCACAAGTTGACAAGTGTCCTCATCTCATTGGTCCAATAGTTTTCCCACATTCATCCATTTGGCTATTCCTCTCATCCAAATAATATATAAATGAAAGGCTTCATTCTTGATCAAATCCTCCACAATCTTAGCATTTCAACTCCATAATCTTTGTACCTCATCCACAAATCTTATGCAAAGTCATTCTCTTAAATTGGGAACTGATTTTGTCCATCATCATTTGCATTATCAAGGGTTGGGAAAGGGCTATTTTCCACAATAGAACCAATCCACTATGAGATAAAGTTGATTCATGTTGTTTGTATGCTCATTTAATTTTTCTTGCTATTTTAATATCTTATTTAGAATATCTAACATGTTTCATTATTTCATAGGGATGTTGATTATTAGTTTGGTTTTAAAATGCTAACCAAATGCAGATTTTAGCATCCACAAGGTTATCTTTTTCTATCTACTATCAGTTGGTGTAAATAAAAGCATGTGGGGTAATGGCTAGTAGCATGCAAAATTCAAATCTTGTGTGTGGTTTTAAGATAGGACCTGATTAAGGTCCCTATGGTGGCATATGGCTTCATGTAGTTTTGGCAGCAACAAAATTTTATTTTGGACCAATTTTTACACATTTTATGTAATTTAAATTTAGGTCCACTTTATGTCAACCTAGCTATTATTGGATCCTTGGATGGAATAGAAGAGATTTAAAGTAGTTCCATGCATTTATTCTTCAAATTTTTAGATGCATAGTCTATGTGTCAAGTAGAATTACATCAATTGGTGTGAATAAAACATTGCTATATGTGTAAATTGAAGAGAAGGTGGTCAAGAGTTGAATTTTAGAATGTGCACCAATAGAAAAAAATCATAAGTAGTAAGGAAGGGTGCCAACTATAGCTCTAGCACATGTTGGAGTTTCATAGAAGATCAAGAAGCATTATCTCTATATTCTAGTAGGATTGGTGTTCTATCTATTGTACTATTCCAATTAGGGATTGGTGTTTCTAATGGGTTGGTACCTACAAATATAATAGGGGATTGGTGTCTTTAGTAGGTTGGTGCCTACTTCATATTATAAGATTCACTTGTATATTTTTTGTATTGTGAGGCTATATTTGGATAGTAGATCCAAGAAATTATTCTCAACATGGTTTTCCCATCTTGTGTTTCCATGTATATCTAGTGTTCTCTTGTGTGCTTTATACTTTTATGTTTTTCTACTTAAGTGGGGTTAGTTGTGAAGAATAACATATTCTAATAACTATGGCATAATTAATAATTTTAACTAGATTTGATCTACTGATTCACCCCCCCCTCTCATTAGATTGTGTTCCCTTCACCATCTCTAAGTATCACCTATTCTCCTACTAGCTTTGCTAGGAACTAACTCTCTAAGTGAGCTTCACCCATCCATTGAAGGCTCTTTGCTTCACCTGTCCAATGAAGAGAATTATATATTTCTCATCACCTACTCTAATACCATAGTGAATGGTAGAATTTTTAATTATCCATTTGATAAACTTTAAATGAACTTATATAGAGGATAAAAAAGTTCATATAATTGTAACTAAAATACTACTTGTAATTACATAAAATTTATCACCTAACCATTGTCTAAACAAAGTGATAGATAATGTAATATGCTACACTAACACTTTATAGGGTGATTTTATAGTGAAATTGATCTTCTAGTAATATGATAGTTAATTGATTATAAATATATACATTTATTTTGCTATCATATAAAATTAAAAAAATATCTAGAAATTTCTAAAAAGTACTTATTTTCTTAAATCGCATAACTCTCTCTCTCTCTCTCTATGTGTGTGTGTGTGTGTGTGTGTGTGTCTGTGTGTGCGCGTGTGTGCGTGTGCGTGTGTGTGTGTGTTTGTGTGTGTGCATGTGTGTGTGTGTGCGTGCGTGTGCGTGTGCGTGTGCGTGTACGTGTGTGTGTGCATGTGTGTGTGCCTGTGCGTGTGTGTGTGATTAAAATATTTTTATGCAAAATTTTATTAGACCAAAAAGGAAAATAATGAAGCTAAGAAAAAATATAGGAAATGTATCTAAATTATTATGGGTACGAGTAAAGGAAACTTGAAGTTCCAAACATGAGGGTGCAACTAATAATATTGGCATTAAGTGGTTCTTTAGGTTATTTTTTGACATTAAATAGTTCAATAGTCAAAAATAAATATTCTAGTTAGAGGTTATCCCACAATAGTGTGTCCCAAATTTCAATCTAAGTGAGACATCGAAATCCATATTTTTAACAAAAGAAATTATTTTCTACCAATTATATAAAGGAAAATATTAATAATTTGAAGATGATGTGAACAACTATTTTTTAGATTTTGTACATAGATTCACATTTTCATATTTAAAAAATATATGCTTTAATAATGTATATTTAATACATTATATTATTTTTAATTAGTAACATTTATTCCATAAAAAATAAATTTTATCATAAATAAGATAAATTCACAATCTTCTAAACATACATTACTAACTCTAATATCTAGTGCATGCATATTTTAATATTTTCTCGTGCATATTCATTTGTTAGTAAATTTTAAATCTACAATAAAGTATAATTTAGATTGCCATTGTTACATAATGTATAAATTTTTAATATATATCAATTTTTTAAACCTCAAGGATGTCTATATGGAGGAGTGTGCAAATATTTTAAAATATAATTTTATACATGTTTCAATTTTTTCAAATGCATCAAATAATACTGATATGTTTGGAAAGAACTATGTTCACTAAAAAATACAAAAATAAAATATCATAATTAGATAATTTATGTTAGAAATTATACTTTAAATAAAACTTGCTCTAGAAATACAATCCTACAAATTTTGATGTCACAATGTCTTTATTTTTTGGTCCAACCTAGTCTTCAAAATAAAAGAATCTTTGAAACCTTTGTAAGTAAGATGGCCTCAAAGGGCCTATCATTCAAAGGTCTTAACTTTCATTTGAAGGTACCTTCAAAGGTCCCTTTCATATTAAATTTTGAACATTAAATTTTAAATTTTAAAATTTAAACAAATCATTATTGAAAGGCCATGATGACATCACCTTTGATTTAAGCCCCTTCATTCAAAGTTATATATTCATTCAAAAGTGTTTCATAATTTTTTGGCACCTTGGGCTTAGTTACTATTGTGTCCCACAATAGGGACATGCTATTGTGGGATCACCCTAATAAGAAATGATAACATTTCATGACTTCTATGTGTTGATGAGTTGTAAAATCCCCATCAAAATATTTTCAAACAAGGAAGTAATGTTATATTGGTTTGAGGGTTTGGTCTATTATAATTTATATGGTCTAACATAATATTATTCTTATGTTAATAGGACAATGTAATAATCGAGGGAGGCTTCGTAGTGATGTAATGGTCAATTCAACATACATGCATATATTTATCTGTCAAGTATTATTTTCTCAAATACAAAAAAAATCTCTACAAAATTCTAGAAAATATTTCTATTCAAATCAAATTATGTGAAAAGTTTGGTAATGTATATAGCTAAATTACCATGATTCTTAAGTAGATATGATTATGTCATAGTGGAAATGCTCCTCCTAATAAAACATTAGTTGATTGATTTTAGAGAAATATATCTTTTTGTTAGGCACTATTTTCCATATTAGGGAGATCTCTTCAAACTCCTAAAAAATTATTTTTATTCAAATCAAATAACATGAAAGGTTTGGTAATCCATAAAGTCCTATGAAGATAAGATCGTGTAAGAATAAAAATAATCTTTCTAATTCTAATGATACAATGAATAATTAATTACAAAAGAATATATTTAGTTATTGGACACTAGTAGAAACTTTATAAAAAAAAAAAAAAAAAATTCACTTCCAATCAAATGAAATTGAAAAATATGTATTCTCGAATTAATTCTATCATAAAAAGTTAGCATGTAGATTTATTGACGAAAAGAGAAAATGACAGGATAAGGAAGAAACCTGCAAATATATCTAAACGAATATAAAAACAAGTGAAACCAACAAATATTGACATTGAGTTAATTTTAGTCTATTTGTAATTATGAAATAGTTGAAAAATCAAAAGCAAATTTTTATACGTTAATGCATTACCATTGACTGTTGAACTGTTGAACTGATAAGGACGAAAGTGATCAGAAATTCCATCTTAACGGTTGCGCTGCTATTTGACAAGAATGTAAGAAGAGCAGCATTTATTTACAACGGTTGGTCGCAGGACTTGCGTTCTTATTCAGGTGGTTGTTGAGGTCTACGATTGACCATACTTTCCAATATAAATCAGCAATACAAGCAGCAAGATCCCTGGGAGTTACCCAGATCCGAATATGGATGTTTCGAAAAGTATTTCGCTTTCCTCCTTATTCTCAGTTTCAGTAACGCTAGCACTCATAGAGGTGGTAGCTTGTCTTTATTTACTGAATGAAAGAAACACAAAGCTGCCGCCATGGCCGCCAGGGCTGCTTATTTTGGGTAGCCTGGTGGACCTCGGCTCGAATCCCCAACAATATCTTTGCGCTCTCTCCAAGCGCTATGGGGACCTCATGTATCTGAAATTAGGCAACACCGCCACTCTTATATCCTCCTCTCAGGATGTCGCGATTGCCGTTCTGAAGACATTTGATTCCGATTTCTGTAACAGACCGGAAAACATGGGAGAGGCTACAGATATTCTCATTTACGGTAGGAACGATGTCACCACGTCACGCCACTGGCCTATGCTGCGAAAAATATCTATTTTCCACCTCTTGACCCCCAAATGCCTGCAAAAGTGGCAGCAGTTCCGAGAAGAAGAGATGGCGCTTGTTCACGCCTTCATCCGAGATTTTGTTAATCTTTACTTCTAATGTTGTTGGATAGATGGCGTTCAGGATTAGACTATTTGACGAGAATAACGCAGAGGCCGCACATTTCAGATAGTTAATGGAGGAGTTTTTTTGCTGAGGGTGGTCGTTTTAGGATTGGGGATCACGTTTCTTTCTTAGATTGGATTATCTTGGGTGGTTCTCTTGATCAAATCAAGAGCGTGGAGAAGCGCCTTGATTGAGTTTCTGGTGAAGATGATGGAAGAACAGAAGCGTATGCTTCTGTCGAGAAAGGACAATGACAACAAGGACTTTTTACAAATTCTCTATGAGCTCAAATCTAATTCTGACGAAGAGGGAGCACATTTGTCCGAGAATCATGTCAAAGGCATTTTACTAGTACCGAGTACGCACACTAAGCCATTAATTTTTCAGTAGTAGTAGTAGTACGCACAGTAAGGCTATTCACTGTTTGTTCTTTCATTCCATCATAGAAAAAGTGAACTCAAGTCAATTCAAACTGTAGCTAAAATTATTTATGCATAGGTTCGTGGAGAGAAAGCCAAAACAGTATATATTAAAAGGTATACGTTAACAGTTTCAATTCCAATATTGAACTTTGGATAGCAACATCAGGGAAGTTGAAATAACGATGAAAGAATGAATATGAAAGCGATCAAAGTTGAAATATTGTTTCCTATTCCAATGGATATGAACGAGTTTAATGATAACTATACCTGATGCAGACAGGCTCCTATAAAATATCAACGTATATATCTATTTCCCAACAAAAAATAATCATGCTTCTATATATATATTTTAGGTACAGCTTAAACGTTTTGACTGCTTAGGGTGGGGTCCTATGGAGGGTGGTTTCCTGAAAAGTTTCAGTCGGTGTTGTTGAGAATGTTTAGGAAAAATTTTAAGCTTGTGATCCATGAATTCAATAGTTCAGAAAATTAAGCTCCATATTTTAAGGAAGCTGGTGGTCTATCAATTTGGAAGTGCACTTCAGCTTAAATATACATAATTTTCTCTACAATTTTTTTTTTGGCTGCAATTTAAAACATGATATTGTTGACAAAAGGCAGATAAAAATCTTAAACTGTAGGAGCAATCTCTAGCCCCACTCCATTTTCACCCTCTCAAATCTGCAGTCCTAAAAGGTAGGGGCTGCTATTTTCTAGGAAAAGATTCCAATTAATCCTGTAACAATTTTTTTTTGCTTCATGGAGCCCCTGCTCCTTAAAAGTAGATACTGAAGCTCCTCCATGAGACCACACCATTAGTGTGGACGTGCCATATGGCCCCTCTTAACAGGCCATTCCAATATCCCATTCTTAGTGCCGTTTTTACTTTTTCCTTTCCTGTTGTCCTTATGTCCACTGTTTCGAAGGATTTATTGTTGTTCTGTTCGCGTCCAACAACCCCCTATTTCACGCATCAAAATATTGGACGCTATTTTATCCATTGCAACCTTGCATTGTCAATCCCAGACTCACTCTTTTGTCCATCCAAAAGTTGCAGAAGCTCTGTTCCCACAGTGAAGATTGTTGTCAATATTGACTGAACACCAATTGTTGTCCGTTGTGAAGTGATAAAAGGTGTACGATCCTTTTCATTCACCATTCTTCTGTAGTTTTAAAATTATTTGCATTTTCTTCTTTTAATTTGCAGTTTTAAAATTGTTTGCACTTTTTCTTTTAATTTTCTGATATTTTTTCTGTTGAGATCAGCCTTCAGCATACATGTTTTCCACGGCAGTTCCAGCTGCATCTAACACATTTCTTCTAACTTGCAAGATTTGATAGATGTCCATTGTCCATACCCTATTTCAATGCTTCCATTTGGCCATGCGCAGGGAAAATGCTAGAAAGCTTGCGGAATTTGGCCTTATACCAGCTTTAGCTATCATTTGCTTTAAAATTTCTAAACTATTTATAACAAATTCATTTTGTAGGCGTCCTGCAAACATTGCATTCCACGAGATCACATTTCTTTGAGGCGTCTCTATTCAAATAGTCCTTGTGTTGTCTATGCTTCACATTTTGTAGGCATCTCCACCATGGCAGTTGCGACTACAACTTTTTACAAAAATCCAGTTATGTTATGTTTTGATAGGAGTCCACACCCTACTGCTGTGCCCTTATTTTTGGTGCAGGCTAGAAATTTTGGCAAACGTTGTAGAATTTGGTGTTAGACCTGCCAAATGCATTTGCTTGAGGGTTTCGAAACCCTTTTTAACTAATCCATCCTATGAATATCCTGCAAGCGTTGCATTCCGTGAGAGGACACGTCAAATACCCTGTTTATTCATTTCAATAACTTGTCTTTGCTGAATTTTTTCTTTTTTTTTAAGTGTAAATAGCAGGGATCAAACTGAGGTGAAAGGCGGCTTTTTATAGCTCTTTAATACATTTATTTTGTGTCCATTTTTTATAATTTTGCATATATAAGATTTAGATTAAGCTTTTATATTTTATATTTTTAGATTATATTTTATTTTTGTTTGCATTTGAATTTATATATAATTTTAAAGAAAATAAGTAATTAAATAATTATTAATTTAGATATTTAGAATTGAAATAAATGTGATAAATAAATAAAAGGATAGGTGTAATTAGTGATTGATTATGTTAATATTGTTTAAGAATGGTTTTAATGAATATTTCAAGATTTGAATAGACACAAAAACTTCTGCAAATTCATGTCACACTCTACATGATTGATGACAATTGCCACAAACTTGATCCTATTTTATAAATTGATTTGTGATGTGTAAGAATAATACAAAAGAAATATTCTTTTAAAATTTGTTTGTATAACTAATCTATGGCACATGGGAGTAATATAAAGGAAATGCCCTCTCAAAATTTGTCCATCTTTGTCTACTAGATATTTGAGAAGTGAAGGTCGTGTCTAGTAAGGATGATGTTGTCAATGGTTATGAAATTTGGATTTATGCTTGCTAATTGCCTAGTTTAGGTGTTTTGTATATATGTTATATTTTGCATACATGTTTGTAGTGCAATTGTAGCTATAACATCTAACAATAATCCATTTCCTTTATCCTTTGATAGGTAAAGAAATCGAACAATATTATCATCATTATGATTTAGCTAGAATTTTTATTACAAATGTGATTAATTTTGAATCTAATGTGGTTTTTGGAGTCTCCTTGAATGTTGAATATTTGTCTACTTATGTACAGAATAAAGGTTTGATTACTCAAGATTGTCTAACGATAACATTTCTCACATGACATTTTGACTATAAAAATTGTATTAATAGTCCTTTGGTAGTTAAAACATAATTATCACCCAATATTAATTGTTATAATGGGACATTATATTTCCCATGGCTTGATGAAAACATTATGGAATATAGGCAATTTTTTACTATCACAAGATTGGTGTGACTTTCTTATGACTATAGTGTAGTAGTCCTCTTAAGATAATTATTTATGATTACATAGTGAAGTGAAGTAATAACTATGCCAAAGTGTTATGTTGCAATTACTATCTCCTTCGTTGGTGACAATTTACTTTATATGTTTGACAAGATTTTGTATTTAAATAGATTCTCCCTTCTTTATGGTAGTTTTTATGAATAAAATATTGAGACCTTGATGACAATGCTTTAATGGTGTGGGATTGAAACCAAGAAAATAGGGGTGTATTCACCTTTTAGGAGATGGAACACATAAGGGGGGCCCTATTTTTCTCTATTTCATTCAAAGAAACTGGGATCCCTCAACCAATTGACTTAATTGAGGAATGGGATAGGGTTAGGATGGTTTCCTAGGGTGTGATTAAAGACTAAAGGGGGTTCACCACTAACCAAAGGCTTAGAAAGAAAGAGATGAAAATGGTTTGCAAAGGTAACTATGTAACCTATGAAGTAAATCTTTAAAAAAAAGAATGAACTAAGAATGAATAGAGATTCACCCAGAAACTGAAGATGCTTAGAATAAGGTCTACAATCCTAAAATGTTGAATTTTGATGCACAATGGAACTCATACGCTAGTATGGGAAATTTAGTCCTAGTTTAGGGTTTCTGGGAAAAAAACTAGAATTTCACAATGACAAGTCTAAAACTACAATAATTTGGAAAAAATGTTATACCAGGACTCATATGCCACAAGTGGTGATTTAGTCACACTCTACTTTTTTGAAAGTCAAGATTTGAATCTATTGTCGTATCTCTACACTTCCTCTATTTTGTAAGTCTTTCTTCTAGATGTAAACTTGCAAAAACTTGCAAAATAAAGTATTATGTTGATTTTATTATGGGGGGTTTTCCTTGGTCAAACCCCTAGTTCAGTAATTAATCCTTGATAGAAAGAATAGATCTTGAAAGTTAATGTGTGTAAGAATCCTAATCTTAAGTGCATCTAAGATTAATATGTTTCAAGTGCAATGAAACCCTACTCTAATGTGCTAGAATAGGATGCATAGATGAAACATAAAAAGGATGAATCACTTTGGGAGATTACTAATCACCCTAATAAGCCATAATAATTCATGTACCTTCCTCTAGGAAGAAACTAGAATGATAATGGAAGATGGAATCACTTAGGAAACAAGTCATTAGGCTTGGTTCAATGGCTAGTTGCATCTCCCCAACTAGAATCCATCATGATTCTCCATAGACAACCATCATCAATCATTGAAAATGTTATATATTAAATGAAAGTGAGCTTAAAGACCCACAAAAACACTATTATGCTTCTTCATGACTTTAACTTTATTTGCTTCTTATTTTTGAATACTCAAAATTCTCTATTAAAGGCTCTTTCTTGAAAGTTCTAGGATTACTTAGCTCTTGAACTACTAGGTGAAATAGAGATTTGAAACCATATTTTTATAGGCATCTCATCTAATTTACAAATTATTAGATCCCAAATAATGGAATTAGCCAAAATTTTGAATTTAAAACATTAATTTCCTACTTAAATCCTAAAAAGGGGCCACACATGACTCATATACCCAAGGTGGTGTATGGGTCCCACCTAGGGGGACTCATATGCCCACAGTGGTGTATAAGTCCCACCCTAGCTTTTCGAGGTGAGAAAATGTTGGGGTGTTAGAAAATTGAATGCATTTGCTAATTTTGGTAGGATTTCAACTAAAATAAGCCTTAGGATAAAAAATAAAAGGGTCTTAGGGGCCTATTAATGATTATTTAAAAGGTCATGATGAATGCAGAGGTACTAGAATAGTTCCAAACTAAGTGTGAAATTATACCATCTCCAATAAGGGAGTATAATTTTCTACACTACATTTAGTCCTCACTTTAGCACCCACATGAAACTACATATATATGGAAGCTAAAGGAATTTGAACAGTAAACTTCAGCTCATAAAAGGATATTCATATGGTTCTATTTGCAAGCATGGAAGAATGAAGCCCTCATTGTAGCTATTTGCAAAATCATAATGTTAGGAACCATATCCTACAAAACCAATTTTTTAGTTGTTCAAAAATCCTCTTATCTAACTTTCTTCATGAAATCAGATTCAAGGGTAGATGTATGTCCCCCCTTTGATTTTGATTGCTTCATGGAGGTGGAATCAATGCAATAGTCTAACCACATTGAATTTCATAAGTCATATCATAGGGTATTTCCACAAACCATACCACATAATGATAGACATTTAATGAGAACGGAAGTGGAATTACAAATCCAATGCAACAAATGGTGTCAAAAATGGAGTTCTCTAGCCCCCAATATGTTAAGTTGAATGATAAAGAACTTTTAACCCTAATATGTAAATGACCTTATTTGAAAGTATATAAAAGTAGAAAGTGAAATAATTTGTAATAATTTTGTCTTTTACCCTTTTGTAGTTTGATTATGATGGAGAGTGAGTGAAAATGATGAGCATACAACCATGCGTGCCTCCAAGTCTTGAAAGCCTACGTGAGGAGGTGGCACAAGGTGATTTGCAATGTACAATGAGTGGATCCTTCTCTACCTTAGCTTTTGTAGTGTAGAAAAATGTCATCATTGAAATTTTCACACTTTTTTGGGCCCTCCCTGCTAAAATCAGGCTTCTTTATACCTTAAATTATCCTTATTTTAAATCAACAAGCCTTAATTAATGCATCTTTATGAGGAAAATCTTGACATACATCAAATGACCAATCAAAATTTAATGATTTTGGATTGTGTTGGCCACATTTAGTGATTTGGGACTCATACACCACCTTGGGCATATGGGTTTCACCTAAGTTTTATGCCCCCAATCTAGATTACACATTAAACTAAGCATTTCTTAAAAAATGTGTCCCAATCTTAGCCTAATGGGACTCATACACCATAAGTGGCATATAAGTCCTACTTAGCTTACACCTAATTTAAATTCAAATTATTGGTGGGATTTTATTCTCCTAGATCTGATGTTGGCTTGTAGTGTTGTAATTTTTTGAAATTTCGTATAAACAAGTATAAATACAAGGTTATTTCACTCGTTTTCTCCTAGCAATTTTCATGAGCAAGTGTGACCTAAGAATTCAAGCATTCAAGAGCATTCAAGAGTTATTATCAAGTTTTTTAGAGTGTTATCCAAGATTCAATCATCATATCTAAGTCATCATGTATCATGTTTATTTTTAAGCTAACATTTGTGATGTAAGGTTTCATGATTGAAGTAAGCATTCAATTCAAGATCTACAACATTCAAGCAAGAGTCAAGATCCACATTTATGCTAGCCATTACTTACAAGTTTGTAGCCTTTTATTCAATGATTTAGTGATTTGCAACATTGTTCTTTGTTCATTCATTATTCATCCTTTCTATTTCATTTCATTTCAAGGTTTGATTACCAAAACAAGGTTTGGCAAAGGAAAACCCCTTTCTACAAACAAAACAACATTGTTTCCCTCTCTTTATTGTATGATTTATAGAGTTAATGTGAGGATACGTTGAAGAGTATGATTGGAATAAATTGTCATGTTTACAAAGTTTTCAAAGTGTCCACCTTCTTTACAAGATCACTAAAAGACACCTACAGAGAAAAATTTGGCATTTCAAATCCGAAAATCAGGATTGGAAGGAAGAGCAGAGATAGGAGAGCATATTCAAACTTTGACCCCTCAAAAAATTTGAATGAGACTGATACAGGTCACTTCTAGTGTATGAGTTCCTGTACAAGGTTTTTTCCAATTTCAAGAGTTTCAAACTTTTCACGTCAGATTTATGTTCTTGCCCAGAAACCCTAATCTGGGACAAAAGCACCCATCCTGCCCTATGAGGCCTAGTGAGCATTAAGATCAATATTGTTAGCATTTCAGACCCTCATTCGAGCTGCTATAGGTTTCTAGGTGCACCTCTGTGTTTTCTTAGTTTACTATTTTGATTTGCATTCGTTCCTAGGTCATCTACTTAATATTTGCACATCATTAGGTTTAGTCATTAGGTATTGTATGTTACTTATCTTTCAAAGCCCTAGCTTGGTAGTGAACCCCTTTTAGAATTTAATCACATCATAGGACATATTATTATAGATCTCTTTCCCTCATTCTATCCTTGGATTGAGATCTCTAAGGTTTCCTTGAATGAGAAGTGTACAAAATTAGTTATTGTATCTCCCAAAAATAGAGTGACTATTATCAACCTTTCAGCTTTGTTTTTATGCATTTATTTTATATTTTATGCATTTTTAGATAGATTTAGGACCCTAAAAGAAAAAGTCGCAAAGCATCCATTTTTTCACAAAGTATCCCTTTTTTCGTAAAGTTTCTTACTTTTTCACAAAATGTCCAACTTTTTTGCAAATTATCCCAAAAAAGGAAAAAAGTGTCTAGATTTAATATTTTAGAATACTTATAGTTATATTTTTTTCTTTTTTTTGTATTAGATTCCTCCTCAATCGCAACAATGTCTCGACAACAAGTTATTATGTCACTTACACAACCTACTAAAAATGTTTTTAGAGGAGTATTTAGAGAAATTATGGGTGACTAGGATATACTGGGAATATCTCATGCCCACCACTAGATACCATGATTTTATGTTGATGGAATTAGCAGAGAGGTGGGATGTTGATACCTGTACCTTTCATCTTCCTATTGGCAAGATGACTATCACTCTAGAGGATGTTCATCGCATTCTTCGAGTTCTTATTCAAGGCGAGACTATCCATTTTTTAGAGGACTGTTCATACAAGGAGATTAGACCATACATCTAGTATTACCTTGGAGGTTTGATTCA
This sequence comes from Sequoia sempervirens, assembly GCA_007258455.2. Taxonomy (NCBI): domain Eukaryota; kingdom Viridiplantae; phylum Streptophyta; class Pinopsida; order Cupressales; family Cupressaceae; genus Sequoia; species Sequoia sempervirens. Next base: position 39,057 of record VDFB02087516.1, on the reverse strand, counting down.
GGAGGAGATTGTTGGGCCATGTATTGAGTTATAGTGGCTACTCTACACACGATTACCACTTCTGAGGCATATTATGATTTTTATTGTGGCATTAGTACTAGTCCTAAATGGTTGGGGAGCATACCTAGATGGGGGACTAGAGCACATGATATGGGAGATGGAGCATCAAAGGATCATTTATGCATTGGTTCATAGTATATTGGCACATCTGTACAATGATCTAGGACAGTTCACTTACCACGATGTGGATAACATGGTGCAATATACACTACTATAGGTTTGTTGCCTCAAGCACATCACATGCACCGAGCTGACTGGATATCCTTTTGTATGTGCCCTGGGATACCCATGCTCTTTTATTTATCCACTGAGATGAGCATGGCAGTATGGAGATTTACATTTTTGGAGAGTAAGATTTGACTGTCTAGATTAGGAGGAGATCTTATGCAGACCTTACCAGCTAATACCATAGTGGCTAGATGAGACCCGCCAGTTGATGAGAATGTAGACAAACATGTTTTTATTGGGAAAGTATGACTACATAGAGAGACAATTCTACTATGATCATTTCATGATACATTTCAGACAAGTACAGGTGCCACCAGTAGCACAACCATTTTATAGGCGATCAATGCAGAGTTCCTGGAGGCTTGGGGATACAAGATGATTGACAGTCAAGGATGTTATACCTAGTGATTTAGAAAATGAGGATCTCTATATGCTCACATTCTCCAATGCTAATGAGGTTGATGCTAAAGATGCATATGAGTAGTGGTGGGTCATAGCACGACCAATTCTAGTGTTTCCTGTGGATCAACATATAGGCTTTGTGGGGCCTCTTCTAGATCATAGGGATGATGAGGAGAAGACAAGTGAGGAGGTAGGGGTTAGGGTTGCATACCTATTTATGGATGAGGTAGAGGAACATTATGAAAATGAGGTAGACTCATACTATGATGAGGATGAGGATGAGGAGGATGAGGGCTAGCTGATGAGAGAGGGTAGTGACACAATCGATGAAAGTTCAGTTGCCCATGAGTGGAGAGATTTATTTCCCACCTAGCTTTCCAGATTAAAGTTAGTAGATGTAGCAAGTGCCAAAAATTATGAGCATGGAGAGGTTAGCACAAATTCTATTCCTCCTACGCAAGATGAGGTTTTTTTTTCACCACAGGTCAGAGATCTAGGTGATACTCTATTTATGTTTATGTTTATGATTTTATAATTATGCTAATGTTCATGTTTTGAATATATATATATACATGATCTATACTAATTATCTTTGTGATTTTTACCTTGTAGGATCCATGAGAGAGTTGTAGGATCTCTACGGATGGGAAACCATAGAGATAATACCTCATTACCTTGCAGACGAGGTTGTTTGTATAGACTACAGGCCCTTGCCTATCGTGGAGTAGCATCTAGAGTTGTTCAAGCCTTTTGCAAGGTTGAGAGAAACATACAATGGTGCTACCAAGCATGTTGATCAAGCCAAGGGTGATCTATCAACACTACAGGCTGCCCAAGAGGAGCTTTGGTCATCTCAAGAGCCAAAAAAGGTCAAGAGACTTCAAGAAGAGGCTACCAAGCTATAGGTGGATACAGACTACATAGAGAAATAACACATGGAGGCCATTGTGCAAGAGGCCATGACTATTGGAGGAGCAGAGTGCCTAAAGAATGGATTGGATTCTATAGTTATGTCACGATCGCTCTCTACCATCTCTCGATGAAGGTGATCAGCAAATATTGAGGGATTTGGTAGTCATAGGAAACAATAGCATTGTATATTTGATGATATGTACTTAAATTTTTTTGATGATATATATGAGCATCTATATTTGGTTGTTTATGTTTATGTATTTGGATATTGTGGATGGTGTTCAAAAGAACATTTTGGAAATCCTCCAATCCCCTGGTAAGATATGAAGATTATGTCTTGGAACATAAGAGGGCTCAATAGCCTTCACAAGAGGGATGTTTTGCACAATTTTGTTAGGGATCATAAACCAAATATTCTCCTCATCCAAGAAACTAAAATGCCCAAATAAAAGGTGGAGAAGATCAAAATGTTTCAAAACTATGGGACTCAAGGAAACTATTTAGATGGTGCATCAGAAGGCATAGCTACTTTTTGGAACCAAAAATTCATCAAAGGGGAACCTTTGTTGGAAAGTAACAATCATGTGGCTACTAAATTCACACATATCAGAGATAACTTTAGCTGGATTTAGTTTAATATCTATGCTCCCAATGGGAAAGGAGCTATAAAATATTTGTGGAATGAGCTCTCTACTTTCCACAATATTTTTGATAATGACCATTGGATAGTCATGGGAAATTTTAATACTCTCCTTCTAAACGAGGAAAAATTCAGAGGTTCTCAGGTGAAACAGGAGAGTAAGTCTAGTCTTTTTTATTTCATCAACAATAAGGAGTTGATTGATATGAACTTGCAAGGGGCCTAGTACACATGGTTGAATAGAAGAACTGGTAAGGATCTAATTCAAGTTAGGTTAGATAGAGCCTTAATTTCCCATCAGTTCCTTTTAAGCTATTTTTTCTCTCTTAAAGCTCTCTCCAGAGTTGGGTCGGATCAATTCTCCATAAGCTTTGTGGTAGACCCTATAAAGGTGAAGAAAAACTCACCCTTTAGATTCGAAAGAATGTGGCTGTCCCATCCCCTAATCTTAGATGAAATTAGGAAATGGTGGAATATTGATGTTCTGGGAACTGCTATGTTTAGAATTGCTAAAAAGCTCAGAGAAGTCAAACACAATTTAAGAAGATGGAAGAAAGAATCCTTTGGAAACATTTTTGGCATCAAATATGAACTTCAAATGAAGCTTGCAGAGATTCATTACAAAATCTAGAAGGAAGGATACATTGAATATATTAAGGATAGAGAAAATGAGTTGTTGGTGAAGCTGCACAACATAATAGCAAAAGAGGAGTTCTAGAGATAGAGATCGATGGTGTTATGGCTCTCTGCTAGAGATCAAAATATAAGGTACTTCCATTTATCTACTTCAAAACACAAGGCTTCTAATAGAATCACTTCCATAGAAGTTAATGGTACTAGATTTGAGGAAGAGGAAGACATCAAAAAGCAAGTCGTCCTCTTCTATAATAACCTTCTTTTGGTGAATGGGGAAATCAATCATAATGATCAAGATTTTTTATTAGAGGCCATCCCCAAGGTGTTGGTAGGGAAGACAATGAAAATCTTGCAGCCATTCCCACTATGGAGAAAATTAGGAAAGCTGTCTTTTCTTTTGAAGGAAGTAAAGGCCCCTGGGCCTGATGGATTTCCTATGTTCTTTTTTCAATGGTTTTGGGATATCGTGGAAAATGATGTAGTGAATGTTGTAAAGGAATTCTTTGGTTCCAAAAGGCTTCTTAAGGAACCGAATGCTACTTTCATGGTCCTTATTCCTAAGAAACCAGGGGCATTGGAGTTTGAGGCATTTAGACCCATTAGTCTTTGCAACTCTCTCTATAAAATCATTTCTAAGGTGTTGACTTCAAGGATCCTTTCTATCCTTCCTTCATTGATTTCCCCTCAATAGAATGGATTTGTCCCTGGAAGGAAAATATTAGATTCAATAGTCACAGTCCATGAGAATATTCAGTCACTTGTGGAATCTAAAACTGGAGGGTTTCTTCTCAAGCTAGATATCTCCAAAGCATATGACCGTGTTGACTGGAAGTTTTTATTCAAAATCCTAAGGGGGTTTGGGTTCAGTAGTAGAGTCATTCAACTAGTGAATGAGTTGGTTACCACGGTCTCCACAACCATCATAGTTAATGGATCTCCTTCTAGTTTCTTTCAAAATTCAAGAGGCTTAATAGGGTGACCCTATCTCACCTATTCTTTTTACTATAATGGTTGAAATCCTGGGAAGGAATCTTAAGAGATTGATTGAACAAAGGTCCCTTGTTGGTATTAGTCCTTCTTCAATGAATTTAATATGTTCTCACCAACAGTTTGTTGATGACACTATGCTGATGGGTAGATCTTCCGTGAATGAGGCTAATACTTATAAAAAAACATTGGTTTTGTATGAAAAGGTAACTGGGTAGAAGGTCAATAGACATAAGAGTTCCATCTTTTTCTTCAATACCCCTAAGCATAGCCAGGTCAAGATTGCTAGAATCCTTGATTTCAGGATGGATTATTTACCTTCTTCCTATCTTGGACTTACGTTATGCCTCAAACCTCTAGATTCCTTTTGGTGCTCTTTGGTTGACAAGTTCAAAAAGAAGTTGGCAGGTTGGAAAGGATCTCTTTTAAGCCAAGCTAGAAAAACTTAGCTTCTTAAAGCTTCTCTTCAGAACCTACGAATTTATGCTTTAAGCCTCTTCAAAATCCCTACTAAACATGCACAGGCCATTGAAAAGATCCATAAAAGATTCCTCTGGTCTGGAGTGGAGGAAAGAAAGAGAATGCCTCTTATAGGGTGGGATTTGGTTTGTAGACCTAATACATTGGGGGGTTTAGGTCTCAGAAAAATTAAAATTATTAACCAAACTCTCCTAGCCAAAAAAATATGGAGATCTTTCTCGTATGGTGGAGAATGGAGAGATATTTTAAGAAATAAATATATGGCTAACGGTATGACCCTGAAAGCTCTACTGGTTTCTCCTGTCCTCCCACATGGTTTAGCTTGCTGGAATGATATGATTGCTGGTAGAAAAATTATGGAATCAGGGATAGGATGGCACATCAGAAGTGGTAATCAAGCTATATTTTGGGAGGATAAATGGTTCTTTAAGGATTACCTTATTAATATTGAAAGATTCAATAGATGGGAAGAGAAATGTAAAGCTGCTTTCAGGGAACTTGTCAAAGAGTATTGGTTTGAAGGAGATTGGGTGAACTTAAGTGTGATCAGTCAGGATTTGGCTCAGCTTCAATCCTCCTTAAAGGTATTCAGCTTGGGATAGAATCAACTAGATGAAACCCTTGTCTGGATGGATAACCCTTTGGATAACTACTCTATCTCTTTGGCTGTCTCTTTGTTGTCCCTTTCTCAAAATCTCCCTCCCTTCTAGTCTAAAGCTTGGATCAAACACCTAACTCCAAAAGTTAATATCTTCTTCTCGATAATGCTTCAGAATAAGGTTCTGATGGTGGAAAATCATTGTAAACAGGGATTTCAAATCCCCAATAGATGCTACCTTTGTAAGAGTGAGGAAGAGTCAGCCAACCACTTGTTCCTCCATTGTTCGTTTGCTTCCTTAATATGGGGAAAACTATTAGCTATCTAGAATCTATCTTTGGTCTTCCCCCATACCATTGAAGAGCTTTTCTTACAATGGAAAGCTCCTACTCAAAACCCCTATATTTGAAGGTTATGGGCCTTCTTATTCCCTTTGGTTGCTTGGGGTGTTTGGAAGCAACACAATAATAGAATTTTCAGGGACAAGGAGATGTCAGAGAATAATGTCTTTGAGAAAATATTTAGACTCATAAAAGAAAACTTTAATGTGATTCCTCAAAAAGCTCTTAATTTGGAAGTTGTGGTGTGCATTCCCTACGAGTTAAGGATAGCAAAAGAGTGGAATATTAAAGTGGACATTTCATCTGCTTCCAAGCCAACTAAGAAAAGCAGGGAGGGTGTTCGTTGGACCTTTTGCCCCAAATGGCTGGTCTAAGGCCAACTTTGATGGAGTTGTGAAAGGTAACCCAAGTTTGGCTGGAAGTGGAGGTGTTCTAAGGGATTCAAATGGAAACTTTATGGCAGTTGTGGCTATATATCTTTTCCATCAAACCAACCATGTGGCAGACACTATAGGAGCTTTTCAAGTTTTAAAGTTAGCTTATAATCTGAATATAAGAAAATTATGGCTTGAAGGAGATTATAAAAATATTATCGATTGTATTCTAGGGAGGACCCCACCCTCATGGATGATAAAGAATTGGATAGATGAAGAAAAGTCTATTCTTGAAAATTTTGAAAAAGTGAAAGTCTCACACGTCTATAGGTAAGCTAACATCATGGCAGATTGCTTTGTAAATGAAGGGGTTAGGAAGTAAGGACTGAACACGTGGTAGAATTGTAGGGACTTGAGAACTAAAGTTAGGGAATTACTAGACTATGATGCTACACATGGGAAAGAGGAAAATACTATTAATGATTAAAGAGAAAGGGGCCATGTACATCAAAATCAAGAGATTTTATGGGGCCGCGTCATGTTACTTAGAAGGGAAGAAAAAGTTGCACACTTTGTGGGTGCACTGGAACAATTGGATTATTTTGCAACAGATCCTCAGTGTTGGTAGAGTCTGCAGTAAGGAGAAAATGAGTATGGGGGGATAGGAAAAGAGTTGATCCTAAAAGCTATGAGGTGCACACTAGGAATGAGAAGGTTTGGAGCAGATTGGAAAAGGTGGGCTGGTCTCATATTTGAAAAAAATTCATGGGATTGAGTCTATGGCTACAGATTACTTCAAGAAGAACTGGAACACTGGCGAAATCATTCTCTTTAGAAGAAAGGTGAAGCTAGATGAGCAGATTATGGGGGAGATTACTGGAATGTCTACTGAGGGCGTGAAGTTTTATCGAGACAAAAGGTTCTCTGAAAAGGTGGTCATCAAATTTCCTAAGAAGGACAAAGAAAAATTAAAACCAGTTAAAATCTCTAACAACTACTTTGAAATTGATACCAACAAGGCACTATAGAGAAAGGTACTTCACGTTATCATGGAGTATATCACCCTGGACGGGAGATCTACTAGAGTGTATTGGCATCTTTTCGCAATTCTTAACCGCTTCTACCATAAGGTACAAATTTCTTTGCCTCACTACTTGTTATGTTCGCTGAGTAATAGCCTAGAGGACCATAGGAAAAACCTGAGGAGATACCCCATTCTTCATCCTGGTCTTATTAGGTTAATTTATGAATGCTATCAAAACATGTCAACTTTATCTAAACCTTTGGTCTCTTTGGAGTTTGAGGACTATAATACCAATATTGGGGGTTCAGAGACTCATCCAAACAAGGTGAGAATTGTTGAAACCCACCCATCCTAGGAGATGTCTGGTAAGAAAACCTAGTCTAAAAAACCCCAACTTGCTAAAGCTAACCTTGAGTCCCTACCCGACTGCTCTACCCACTTAAAGAATCCTACTCTTAAGAGCTCCCCTGCCAACAAGTTGTTTTCCTATATTCTCTGGATTCCATAGAAGATAAAACCAAGAACCCTAAAGCTAGTAGAAATTATGTGCCCTCCCATCTTGCCTATCTCAGATTCAAAGGTACCAAATTCCCCAGCTCCCCCAACCTAGGACATGTCAACCTCATATTAGACAAGGGTCAGTCTGTTGATATTCTGGCCTCTACTAGAAATGACATCAATGAAATTTTCAAGGTCTTAAAGTGGGCCTATCAAGAAATTAATGAGATCAATCAAAGAAACAGGGATTTGTACAATAAGTCAGAGGAGTTGGAGTTGAAGTTGGCCGCACTCACCAATAAACAAGGGAAACTAAAAAAGAGCAGCATTGGTAAGAAAGGAGATGATATTGAGGATAAATACAAGTCTATGGAAGAGGAAATGGTCAAAATAAAAAATAATTTTAAAAAGGTCGTGGAACAAAATCATAAAATGGCTAGGCACAATTCCATTATTATCAATGCTATGTCTGAAAAATTGGAAAAAACACAAAAGGGTTCACTAGTCAGATTTGGAGGAGAACAAGGAGAGAAAGAATGAGGACCAAGGTATCTCTAAAAGGACTCAAGACAATCTTAAAAGGAAAGTGCCTCCCACAACATAGATGGTTCAGATCTTAAAGAGGGGAGTTCAGGACATGAACGAGCTAGAAGCCAAGACTACTAATCTTTTAAAAACTCAAATTTAGCCACGATTGGCTCTCTGTCTGGTTTTTTGGTTTTTTGGCCTTTGCTGGCCCTTTTGTTAGCTATGGATGTTTACTACTGCTTTTTTTACAACCTTTTTGATAGTGATGTCTCTTTACACTCTTTCTTTTTTCTATAAACTTTGTGGTTTTGGGTCCCTGTAAAACCCATTTTTCCTCTTTCAAAAACATGTTTGATGTGATCTAATTAAAACAATCTTAATTTTATTTTAGATGCAACATTATGATTAAGTATGTTATGCTAAATTAAATGCACCCAAGATCTAATTATAGAACATTAACTGCATATAAGACTCTAATCTAACACAACATACAAGATTAACTTGAATAGTATGAAACCTAAAGTAACAACCCAAAACTAATTTGAATAATTTACTTTAGAATTTAAGAAACATAAATAATTGTTTGTCAAGAATGATGTAGTCTGAGAATAGTATACTATCTACTAACTCTAACATCATTGTTTTATCATTCAAACTATTCAAGAGGAAAGGTTATACATAGTACCGCTGCAAATGTGTGACATTAATAGGTTCTTTAAGAGGTTTTCCATCCGTTTTTGTTAATGTATATGCTCCAGACCCATAGCTTTCATCAATTATGTAAGGTCCATAAGTATTCCAAATTTGATCATGATTTTCTCATAGATTTGAATGATAGCATGTGACTTGAGGACTTCCTCACAAGGAAAGGACTATTCATGATAGTATTATGGTATTTTCTAACAACCCAACTTCCTTCCTTTCTTGTAATATTATTTAGGGTGGTTTTATAGCAATCAATGAGAAAATGAGCTACAAGTCTATGATCTATGGTACATAACAATCATCAATATTACTATGTATTTCCATCCTTAATTACTAATATGAGGGATTTATCATAAAAAAGGGCTAGTTTATAATTTCACAGTTAATAAAATTAAACAAGGATAATTGTATTTTTTATTCATGTGATAATATTTTGACCTTACAACAATGTTATCTTAGTGATACTAGATGTATTTTGGGACTATATCCTTTATATGTGTGTGGTAGGAATTTTTAAGTGATGTTAAATAATCGTGAAAATCCTATTAGGTGATTCAAGACTACCCAATTGGTCACTAGTATCCTATGAGAGAAAAATGGTAGAGTTTTACATGAAATGATCTTAGTCCTGATAAACCTAATAAGACTATCCAGGAACATGACCATCCTACAAGATTTATAGTATCCTAAATTTTTATGGATTTAATGATTTCTCAAGAGTATCCTTTTTTCCTATTGTTGTTCTCTATGATGGCATACTGATAATACATAGAAAATTGAGTGAGCATCTAGCCTAATTATGATAGTAACTTAGATTTATTGTTTTCTTATGGAAACATTGGTACTCTTACTAGATGCTATGAAATAATTAAAACTCATATTGATAAGAGGCATAAAACCTATAGAAATAATGTATGAGTATATTTTATATATTTTCATGATAAATTCCACCTAATTATAGTCTTCGTTGTTTTCTTTAACTCCCTCTTGAAAATTCCAGTATCAATAGTGGATATATGGATACCATAACATTATTCTAAAGGTGTGATATCCCCCATGATTATATTAGGATATCCTAAGAAAGATTATAGTCCACTAGTCATTGAATAACATCTTGTGTCTATGTTTTATAGTCATTGCAAGTAAAGAATTATTTTTTAAGGTAACTTTATGGGCTAATAAACTAAAGTCTATTTTGTTGCATTAATTTTTAGGTTAAGGGTATGTGTAGGATCATGATGGGCCAAAAAGTAGCAATATAATGGGAATGTGGCCGACGACTTTTTTTAACCCAAAATTGATGAAATGAAAAGGGTTTTTAAAGGAGATTATTAGCTTTCCACCAATATAAATTATGATTTACTTTGAATTTAATAAGTAATTATTATTCATTTTCTATTGAAATTATGACTAAAGTTCTTATTGATAAACTGATTGGAAAACATCTATAGGTTTTAAATAGTATCACATTTTTTGAATCCAAAACATGTGTCACATTCTATGCTTCACATACTATAGGATTAAAAAAGAAAATTTGAATTTCATGAAGTTTTGACCAAGTTAAGGTGGTCAGACATACGAGTTTTTTATATTTTTTAAAAGTTGTAATAAAAAATTCATAATTAATTATTTACTTGGAAAAAAATTACAAAAAAATATGCATCACATCGATACATGAGTTCTCTACTTATATCTAAAATATTATAAAAAAAATATTATCATTTTATTGTGGTTAGGGTGGTCAGGAAGACACCTACTTCTTATTTTTTCCCTGAAATTTAAGTACTACTACATTGAAATTTCAAATTTTCACCAAACGATTATTTTTTTTTAACAGACCTAGTAGTTTAGAAACTACATTCAATTTGCTATAGATTCTATTCTTACATATTTTTGAAACAATATAGATAACTTATTCAAATTTTTACATCAAGTTGCCTAACTCTGATTTTCTAATTTTTTTGCCACTTAAGGGCCTATTTTTTCCATAATGATCCTGCACATACCTTTAATACTATATTATAAATGTTGTTGTAATAGTCATAGGATGTTATTTATTGTTGACCACATGGTTGTTCTCAAATGCTGTTGACTATTCCACCTGGGTAGTTTTGTAACTTATCTTTCTTATTTCCTAGTAGATTATTACGTTTGAGAGGAATTTATTTTTACACTTCCTTTATAATTATAAAGTTGTTAAGGAAGAGATAACTCACTATTTAGGGTTTGGAAAAAGTACTTCTCAAGGTTATTTTCAAATGCTATGAGAATTGAATATCGACCATCCAAATAAAATGAGCATCTTTACTATGTAGGAAACTCATGTACAATGTAATACCTCTCAATTTTTCTTAGGTTATCTGTTAGCATGTTTTCACTTTGTTAGACCTTGGTACTTGTTTTGGTGTATTGATCACTGACTTTACAGTGATAGTGGATTTATTTTGTGATATGATGACACATTGTATGGTGATAATTATTTCTGACATGCTTTATGTTAGCATAGATGTTTACTTATGATGTTATTGCTATCTATATGCTTATGGTAGATTAATTGTTATTTATTTTGTTAGTTTGATGTGATGTGTATTGGTATGGAGAATGGAGTTGCATCACTCGCTCGCGAGTGCCTTGTGATTTCCGTGATTTTCTCTGCATGGTGTGTTTGAAACATGGATTATATATATATGTATGTTATTTGTCTGATTGCAGGATTGTAGGTACATGACACCGACTCCACCTGGTCTCACAGGTCTGAGCGTGTCAAGACTCAACGGAAATGTTGATTGGGAGGTAGTAACAAGGGTTTTTCCTAGTCTAGTCTCAAACCCAATCACAGTACATCATTAGTTTAGGTTTCGTGTTTTTGGATGTTTTGTCCAGTTTGGATTATTTATTATGAAAAGAAATTTTTGTTATTTTAATGGTAGATTAATGTTTCTTTTAATTTAATGTTTATTTAAATTAATTTTAGATGTTGTTAGTAAAAGTTTTATATTTTATTTAATTAATTAAATTAGTTTATTTGGTTAAGTAATTTAATCATTCAGATTAAAATTATTTAATTAAATAAATAAATTAATTGTAGTAAAGTTACTTTATTTGTGAGAGTAGATTAAATATAAAAAAAATAAACAAAGAAAAGAAAATTGAAATTTGAATTTTAAATTCTTTAATTCTTTAAAATGCATTGAATTCTTGATAAGTGAGGAAAGAAAGATTTGCTCGGGAGTTTGTTAGAAGATATTATCTTCTCTCCAAGTGTGTTAGTTAAAATTTATTGCATTTTTCTTGTTGAAGATTCTCTCAGAGAAGATATTATGTAATTTGGGGGAAAAATAGAAAAACACTTCACGAGAAATTGAAAAGAATAGAGATTTGTTAAAAAAATTGATTTGGGTTATTTTGTGATTTCCTTTGGGTTTTGTTTAAAATTTCTGGAAGAGATTCTTGGATAGATTACTGTTCAGTTTTTGCATTCTTCTAGAAAGTGGGGGTTTGTAAAGAGCTTTGGAAGTTGCACACAACAGGTAGAGCTTCTCCACAATAGAAAAATTCTTCAAGCTACAAGTTTTTTCTCTGTTTATTTATTTTGTTTATTTTCTTTTGAAAAGATTGATTGTGTAAATAAATTAGATTTGTGCAAGTTTATTAAAATTTGTGAATTTAAAAGATTTCCTGTAGATGAAATTTATTTTAAAAAAAAGTTTTTATTTATTTTTTTCTTTTCTCGGTAAATATTCTGTAGAAATTTGTTGTCTCTCTGTAAGAAATACAAGAAAACAATATTTTGTAGCAAAATTACAGAGCAACCCAAAGGATATGGTTGAACAATAGATAGGATTCAAAACAAATTAAAAGGAAATCTTTGTTATAAATTTTGGGAAAAGAAACCTCTGAGAAGAATTTTGATAAACATTACCTATAGAAAACACCTTGGTATTTGGGGTTTTGAAATGAAAACCTTTGTTATTGAAATTATAATTTGTAGTTTTCCCAGTTTCCTGTAGAAAACTTCTATAAAATTACTCAACAATTATATATATATTTTTTAGATTCTATATATAATTGAGAAAACTATAGAAATTCATTGTAAATTATGTTGAAATGGATGAACGTGATTTTCAAAAATCGCAGGTATTTATTAAGTATTTTGTTTGGACGGGATTATTAAAATCGTAGTTTTTAATTTTTAAATATTATGAAATAAATTAAAAAAAAAATCATTGGGAGGACGGGGGTTCTGCCACCATAGCCAACTCCCAACAGGGAGGCGAAGTGGAGGGAAATGCCTAGCACCGCCTCCACAGGCAGTGCCATGTGCTGCCTTCCACCGCCGCGGCCCTATGGGGAGGGCTGCGAAGGCAGCCCTAACCACAGCCACTACTGCGGTAGCAGCAATGGTTGTGATTTATTTTATAATTCACATAGTTTAAAATTTGATCTTAATTTTTATTTTATATAATATATTTTTTTAATATATATTTTATATATAATATATTTATAATATATATTATATATAATATGATATTATAATATATTATATATATAATATGATATTATAATATATTATATATATAATATGATATTATAATATATTATATTATTTATATTATTAATTGATAGAATTTTATTAAATGTAATTTGATAATATAATCAAGTATTATAATTAATTTAATAAAATAGAGATTTAAATAGAATTGTTTAAATGATCATCTTATTATGCAAAATCTGATAAGAGTATGGATTAAAATTTGATTTTTAAATGAAATATTTTTATTAGACAAATTGATGATTATTTCTTTATATGTAATTGAGAAAATCTGAATTAGATTAATTGATTCAAATTGTTTTATTATTTGAGAATAGAACTATAATCAAGATGTTTTATTTCACGCTATTACTAAATGATTTGGTTGGATTTAGTAAATCCTAAAATTAGATGTTTATTATGCCTGATTTGTTTTAAATTGTATTTTCTCTTTTATTGGGAAAATTGGGAATGTATTAGAAGTACAAGTCTTCCAGGTAAGTTTGTTAAATGTGGGAGTTGTTATTGTTTAAATACAATCCTTGAGTTAACTAGGGTAGTGCACATGGTTTTGCATGGTGTTTAGACACCTAGTTTTATGATCAAAGATTTGATGTCCGTTATGATTTGTTTGGTATTATATGTTGATTTTTGTGCACTTTGTTTACCTTAGTTAGAGGACTTAGATTCCTTGTGTTATTTTTAGGGGAGTGGCTCTTTGTGAGGACCGGCACACAAAGTGGTGCCTGGGTAACTCATGTAGAGTTAGTTAATTAGTGAAAATTAAATCAACACATTGGGTATTCTAAAATATTTAACTGGATTAATTGTGTCTCACTCATGGACTTAAGAGCTAGTTCAGTCTTGAGAATGATTCAAGAAGGCCTGGAATGGCAAATCGATATCTTGTTATTTTAAAAGATATTTGATTCCGCAACAGTTTGCATGTGGGGCAGGTTTTGTAAGAGGTTGCCAGGGTAACCCAAGTTGGGGGCCAGAACCTTGGAAGAAACACTAGGGTAACCTATGCAACATTGTGATGACACTCCATCTAAAATAATAGTAACCTTGCGAACTTAGCATATTTGATTATCCTAATTGCGGAAGCAATGTAACCAATAAGTTAAGTGTTTACTTGTATAGATTTTCTATGGTTTTTACTGGTGTCTAGGGAACCTTATTACTATCTCCTAGCACGGGGGGTGGACCTACGGGTACCACATGGTTGGGTGGAACATGCACCTTACTCCGTTGGGTCCCTAGTTCTTGATAGTGGCAACGAGTGTTTCTTGGATGGAGAGCTCGCATGTGGATTTATGTGTACTTCCTTATTTGTAACTGTGGAAACTGTATTTGTGCAACACTCCTCAATTGTTAATGAGGTGAACATTTGTAATATGTAATTGTAAACATTTATTTGATCTACCTCATTATGGAAAATGAGTATTGTAATGTTATTTCAAATGCAATGTATGAAAGAAATATTTTATGTATATTATGCATTGAATGATGTGATTTAAATGTTTTTCAATGTATACTTTTAAGTTTATGAAAATTAATATATATGCAATGCTAAATACTAAAGTCATTTATGGGAATTTCAAGTAGTGTTTCATCGCGTTACTTAGGGAATGTTTGCAAACTAGTTAAGAAAATATTTATAAAAAAAAAAAAATTATTACACTTTCGTATTCAATGCATCATTCCTTAGGTTACAAGATGGGGCATTACAAATTTGTATTAGAGCAAAGGTTCTAACACTGGACGCTCTGGATAATTGTGAGCCCATTAGGTTGACCTAGTACGTAGTATAATTTTCTGTTAGTCTTGTCTGTTTTGTATCTGAGACTCATTTTTTGTTTATGTGTAGGAACATGCCTAGGTGTCATACTAGAGGTCATGGTAGAGGTCAAGGTGGAGGTCATGGTCCAATCCCTCAGGTTACTCCCCCTTAGAGCTCCCACGTGAGCTAACATGTGGAATAGTTGAGTCATCGGTTGGAACAAATAGGTGAGGAATGGATTCTGCTATATCGAGAGGTTGAGGGAGCTCACTTGCATCCCCTACTAGAAGAGGTTCTTGCAAGACTTGGTTCGAGGCAGGAAGTTGATTAGGAGGTAGTTAGGGAGCGTGATAGATCTCCTTGGAGGATTGTTAGTACTGCAGAGCAGGATGCCATAGTTGCAGGACACATGAGGGATTTGCTGAGGGAACATCCTCCTACTTTTTATGGCACAGGTGGTGGATTAGAGGCAGAGACCTGGTTATTAGACTTGGGTAGATGTTTTTCTATGCACCCATACGGTAGCAATACCCGAGCTAGATGCTCCATCATGCATCTGAGAGGTTTTTCCTCTACTTGGTGGCATTTGGAGGAGCAGAAGATCCATTTAGAGATTGGGACAGTTTCTTGGCAGATTTTCTTGGAGAGGTTTAGAGCACAGTTTTTATCTGAGCATTGGAGGCAATGACGTGCTGATGAGTTTCACGATTTACGTCAGATGACTCTATCTATTGAGTAGTATGAATGTAGATTTTATGAACTCAAACAATATGCAGGATTTTGAGATGATGAGGTGATGCTAGTACAACATTTTATCAGGGGTTTGAATGCCCGCATTAGTGGAGGAGTTAGAGTCTTCGAACCAAAGACTATGGAAGTTGCAGTTGAGAAAGCGCGCATTGTGGAAGAGAATCTAGTTTTAGCATTGGGTGGACATACAGGTGTCCAGATAGGTAGTGCACCTATAGTAGGTTTTGGTCCACGAGGTGGACAGGTACAAATAGGAGGTTCCTCTAGGAACCAACAAACACCTGCTAAGGGTGGACAGCAGCAGCAGCATAGTCCTCAGAAGAATAATAATACTCAGCCTCAGTAGGGAAATAGTTTTCAGTCTCAACATGGTGGTGGTTGGTTTCAGAATGAGAGAGATCTGAGTGAGAAGCAAGTTCAACGTGATCGTTTTGATCAACCTGCACAGAGTTTTCAATCTGTAATTAGTGGAGGTAGTTTTCCATGGTCTAGTGTACCTCCAGGTGATAGAGGATTCAGAAGGAGTATAGAATGTTTTACTTGTGGCCAACAAGGTGACATTGCTCATTAGTTTCCTTAGAAAGGCACTTCTGGGTTCAGTTAGAGACCGGCGGCTTCAAAGTCGATAGTAGGAGATGCAGGTAGGTCGCATGGGGTGTTTACCTTCGTGGATAACCACCAGGTTGAGCACTAGGGTGCAGTTGGAGAGGTTCCTGGTGGAGGACTGGTATCATTCTTTGGAAACCATGCATGTCCTTCTATATCGGGAGTTTATCCTCAAGGGTCGAGACGTTGACTAGGTACAGATCTAGAGGGATCCTAGTGGCTAGTCTTCTATTTCTTGGGAGGACGTATTCTAGATGTGTGGGTTATTTGTTTTCTGTTTGCAAGCTTCCAGGAGTAAGCCTTATCCTAGGGAGGGGAGGATGTAGTACCCCTCCATTTTTCTTATGTTATCTGTTAGCATGTTTTCACTTTGTTAGACCTTGGTACTTGTCTTGGTGTATTGATCATTGACTTTAGAGCGATAGTGGATTTATTTTGTGATATGATGATACATTGTATGGTGATAATTATTTTTGACATGCTTTATGTTAGCATAGATGTTTACTTCTGATGTTATTGCTATCTATATGCTTATGGTAGATTAATTGTTATTTATTTTGTTAGTTTGATGTGATGTGTATTAGTGTGGAGAACGGAGTTGCATCACTCACTTGCGAGTGCTCTGTGATTTCTGTGATTTTCTCTGCAAGGTGTGTTTGAAACATGGATTATATATATATATATGTATGTATGTTATTTGTCTGATTGCAAGATTGCAGGTACATGACACCGACTCCACCTGGTCTCACAGGTTTGAGTGTGTCAAGGCTCAACGAAAACGTTGATTGGGAGGTAGTAACAAGGTTTTTTCCTAGTGTATTCTCAAACCCAGTCACAGTACGTCGTCAGTTTAGGTTTGGTGTTTCTGGATGTTTTGTCTGTGTCAGTTTGGATTATTTATTATGAAAGGAATTTTTTTTTAATTTAATGGTAGATCAATGTTTCTTTTAATTTAATGTTTATTTAAATTAATTTTAGATGTTGTAAGTAAAATCTTTATAGTTTATTTAATTAATTAAATTACTTTATTTGGTTAAGTAATTTAATCATTCAGATTAAAATTATTTAATTAAATTAATTAATTAATTGTATTAAAGTTACTTTATTTGTGAGAATAGATTAAATATAAAAAATAAATAAACAAAGAAAAGGAAATTGAAATTTGAATTTTAAATTCTTTAATTCTTTAAAATGCATTGAATTCTTGATAAGTGAGGAAAGAAAGATTTGCCCGGGAGTTTGTTAGAAGATATTATCTTCTTTCCAAGTGTGTTAGTTAAAATTTTATTGCATTTTTCTTGTTGAAGATTCTCTCGGAGAAGATATTATGTAATTTGGGGGAAAAATAGAAAAACACTTCACGGGAAATTGAAAAGAACGAAGATTTGTTAAAAAATTTGATTTGGGCTATTTTGTGATTTCTTTTGGGTTTTGTTTAAAATTTCTGGAAGAGATTCTCGGATAGATTTCTGTTCATTTTTTGCATTCTTCTAGAAAGTGGGGGTTTGCAAAGATTTCCTGTAGATGAAATTTATTTTTAAAAAAAGCATTTGTTTTATTTTTTTCTTTTCTCGGTAAATATTATGTAGAAATTTGTTGTCTCTCTATGGGAGATACAAGAAAACAAGATTTTGTAGCAAAATTACAGAGCAACCAGAAGGATATGGTTGAACAATAGATAGGATTCAAAACAAATTAAAAAGAAATCTCTCTTATAAATTTTGGGAAAAGAAACCTCTGAGAAGAATTTTGATAAACATTACCTGTAGAAAAGACCTTGGTATTTGGGGTTTTGAAATGAAAACCTTTGTTATTGAAATTATTAATTTGTGAATGAATTGTTCAAATTTGTAGTTTTCCCAGTTTCCTGTAGAAAACTTCTTTAAAATTACTCGACAATTATATATATATTTTTAGATTATATATATAATTGAGAAAACTGTAGAAATTCATTGTAAATTATGTTGAAATGGCTGAACACGATTTTCAAAAATCGTAGGTATTTATTAAGTATTTTTTTTGGACGCGATTATTAAAATCGTAGTTTTTAATTTTTAAATATTATGAAATAAATTTAAAAAAAAATTCATTGGGAGGCCAGGGGTTCTTCCCCCATAGCCGACTCCCAACTGGGAGGCAGAGTGGAGGGCAGTGCCCAGCGCCACCTCCATAGACAGCAGCATGCACTGCCTTCCACTGCTACAGCCCTGTGGGGAGGGCTGCGGAGGCAGCCCTAACCATAGCCACTTCTGCGACATCAGCAATGGTTGCGATTTATTTTATAATTCACATGGTTTAAAATTTGATCTTTAATTTTTATTTTAGATAATATATTTTTTTAATATATATTTTATAAATAATATATTTATAATATATTATATATATAATATGATATTATAATATATTATATTATTTACATTATTAATTGATAGAATTTTATTAAATGTAATTTGATAATATAATTAAGTATTATAATTAATTTAATAAAATAGAGATTTAAATAGAATTGTTTAAATGATCATCTTATTATGCAGAATCTGATAAGAGTATGGATTAAAATTTGATTTTTAAATGAAATATTTTTATTAAACAAATTGATGATTATTTCTTTGTGTAATTGAGCAAATCAGAATTAGATTAATTGATTCAAATTCTTTTGTTGTTTGAGAATAGAACTATAATCAAGATGTTTTATTTTCACGCTATTACTAAATGATTTGGTTGGATTTATTAAATCCTAAAATTAGATATTTATTATGCTTGATTTGTTTTAAATTGTATTTTCTCTTTTATTGGGAAAATTGGGAATGTATTAGAAGTACAAGTCTTCTAGATAAGTTTGTTAAATGTGGGAGTTGTTATTGTTTAAATACAATCCTTGAGTTAACTAGGGTAGTGCACATGGTTTTGCATGGTGTTTAGACAGCTGGTTTTATGAGCAAAGATTTGATGTCTGTTATGATTTTTTTGGTATTATATGTTGATTTTTGTGCACTTTGTTTACCTTAGTTAGAGGACTTAGATTCCTTGTGTTATTTTTAGGGGAGTGGCTCTTTGTGAGGGCCGACACACAAAGTAGTGCCAGGGTAACTCATGTAGAGTTAGTTAATCAGTGAAAATTAAATCAACACATTGGGTATTCTAAAATATTTAACTGGATTAATTATGTCTCACTCATGGACTTAAGAGCTAGTTTAGTCTTGAGAACGAGTCGAGAAGGTCTGGAATGGAAAATCAATATCTTGTTATTTTAAAAGATATTCGATTCTGCAACAATTTGCATGTGGGGCTAGGTTTCATAAGAGGTTGCTAGGGTAACCCAAGTTGGGGGCTGGAACCTAGGAAGAAACACCAGGGTAACCTATGCAACATTGTGATGACACTCCACCTAAAATAACAGTAACCTTGTGAACTTAAAATGTTTGATTATCCTAATTTTGGAAGCAGTGTAACCAATAAGTTAAGTGTTTACTTGTATAGATTTTCTATGGCTTTTACTGGTGTCTAGGGTTGGTAGGTTATGTCTAGGGAACCTTATTACTATCTCCTAGCATAGGGGGTGGACCTACAGGTACCACATGGTTGGGTGGAATGTGCACCTTACTTAGTTGGGTCCCCAGTTCTTGATTGTGGCAACGAGTGCTTCTTGGATGGAGATCTCACATATGGATTTATGTGTACTTCCTTATTTGTAACAGTGGAAACTGTATTTGTGCAACACTCCTCAATTGTTAATGAGGTGAACAGTTGTAATATGTAATTGTAAACATTTATTTCATCACCTCATTATGGAAAATGAGTATTGTAATGTTATTTCAAATGCAATGTATGAAAGAAATATTTTATGTATATTATGCATTAAATGATGTGATTTAAATGTTTTTCAATGTATACTTTTAATTTTATGAAAATTAATATATATGCAATGCTAAATACTAAAGTCATTTATGGGAATTTCAAGTAGTGTGTCATCGCGTTACTTAGGGAATGTTTGCAAACTAGTTAATAAAATATTTAAAAATAAAATAAAAATTATTACACTTTTGTAGTCACTGCATCATTCCTTAGGTTACAAGACGGGGCATTACATAGGATGATAAATCATTTCATTTCTCTCTACATTGATACTTACACCCTAATGGTGAAATGTTAACTAATATGAAATAAGATTCTTTATGGCTTGAATGAATTTCTTGGATCTAAGCAAAGGTGTTTACTTTTAAATATTCATTCAAAATTCATAAAGAAAACAAAATTATGTGATATTATATGGTTATTCTTGCATGCATGTCAAAAAATAAATCATGATATTAAAATGATATAACTTATTTAGGAATCTCACAAAAACTAATCCCTTGAAAAAAAAAAATTTCCCCATGGTTGAAGATGTATGCATATACAACCTTTTCCTTCTTGATTTCTTAAAATATCAAGACAAAAAAGAGATGTTTTAAAAACATTTCCATATTCCAACACCAATTACACATAGTAAAAATATATTTTCCTGAAATACAACTATAGAGGGAGTTTGATATCATACATCACATGTGTTGAACCTTGTTTTAGGTGTTAGGCATCAATTAATTTTCTCATATATCGATTTACTAAGGGTTACGAATCCTACTAGACAACGATAGCTTCATCATGATAGCTAGGTTAGGATGTTCAACACATACTAGACTAACAATTTTAGACCCAAAAGTATTAAAAAATATAAGTTAATTATTAATCTACTAAAGGGAATCTAATGGTGCATTCAAGGTACATCATCTATCCAATTGTCCCTGTTCAAATCTTCATTATGAACTACCTTCATCTCATCCTTTAGATTTAAATTATTATAAACAAATGGTATTTTGAAATATAATAAAGGGTTTCAATGCTTCAAGGAGGGTTTGTAAAGGTTGTAGGTACTCAAAAATAGCCTTCAAGCTATTTCCTAGACTATTTAATGGTTTTGTGAGAGTTTTTAGGGGTTAGTCTCATGGTGACTTTCTAGAAATTTTTCTAATGTATGAACAATAGTAACATAGCATAAAATTACCATGATTACAATCTCGACACTCAAATTCTCTAATTTCAATCATATTTTCCATGATTATGTGGGATCAAGTAAGATATTTTCTAGTTTAAAATACATCTTATCAAAATTTACTCATATAAATTTGTATTCAAGTTTTTATAGATCAGAAAAATATAACTCGATTAATTTTAGAAGCATCCTGAAATTGAGGATAAAGAGAGTGAATAGTAAAAATGATATTTCTTAAACTAGTGAATAGATTAAAACAGTGGCATACAAGTTACTTTAAATTTCAACAACTAGGTAATTCAATTTGAGGTTTTAGGATTAAACATACAAATACACATAAGTGAATAAGAAGGAATGAAAACCCATTCATGAGAACTTTCCTTGAAAAATTAAAACTCATTAATACATTTAAGAACTTTCTTTCCAAGCACAAAGAAGGGAAATTGTTAAAAACTATTTTTAACACTCATAAACACATTCATGAAACAAATCATTTCATATCTCTAACCCATAACAATGAAATATAAGGAAGCTAAGGTAGCAAAACAACTTCCTACACTAACCTCGAGAGGAGAATAATGCAAAACTTTTAAAAAAATTAAATAGAAATAAACACAAGTATCATGTATACCACAACACAATGATTTACGTGGGGAAAACCCTTTTTGGGGGAAAAAACCCACACTCCAAAAGCTACACAATATATTATTTAGAAAAAAAAGGATTACAATATACTTGGAGAGCAAGCTTATCACAGGAGTATCACCACTAGAGATCAAGAGACACCATGACTACTATCAGACTCTCATAATGTACACTGTCTACATACATCTCGACTGCTTATAACAAGATTTTTGGAACCATCAAGAATTAGGTTTTTACATTGAGGTCATTTTTCATCTGAAGTGTTAATGAAAACCTTGACGTGTCAGCGGGAAAAAACCTTGACGTGTTAGCAAGAAAAAACCTTGACGTGTTAGTGAGAAAAAATCTTGAGATTTCAACGGGAAAAAACCTTGATGTGTCAATAAAAAAAAGCTGGGCATTGCTACAAACCCCACGTCTTGTTACGAGTGTACAATACTTGCATGATTAGTCACCACATACCAACAGACATTTTATCAATAAATCATATATTATTGCAAGGTTGAGACACATTTTCCCATCATGAAATGCAAATGCAAGTAATGGAGACAAGCTCTAAAACATATTGAAGGATCTTAGAAAATCATACATGTGCTTTATGAACAACACATGGACTTGAAAGACCTTCTTCCTAAATCATAAACACATGAAAATATCTAATATGAATAGAAAACTAGGGCTTTCTAAAAGAATTTATATTATTTTCAACATGTCTACTATTATACATAAGTCAAAATTTATATTCAAATGAAAGAAAAGCAATTTTATGACATGTTACTAAAGTTTAATTTATCCATACAAATCCTATTGTGTATTTCTGATATTGAAATTAACCAAATCATATCATATTTAATTTTAATATCCATTATTGATTTTACTTTAACAATCATTTCCAAAATCAACATTCGATATCCTTAGGATCTTTACCTCTAATTTTGACAATGAGCATAATTGAATAATTAAAAATTTGCATATTTTGAATGGTTATAAAAAATGTCTATAATTTCTACCAAGTGTGTTATATCATGTGTGGACATTTTTAGTTAGATTATAAAATTTTTGTTTGTCTACTAGATGGACATTGATTGGTCTCACATCATGGAAAAAGATGTTCAACAACCCCCTAGGGGAAATTTATCCTACAAAAACCATTCATGGGAGACATATATCCTTAAAGGCTCATAGTTTCTTTCATCTTGGATTAAGGATGCTATATTAAATGACTTTATTGAGGGAGAGATTTCAAAGCACTCCTACCCAACTCAATTTTACAAGATTCACACAAGGAAACCCACTCCTAATACTAAGACTAATACTCATTTGAAATACATGTAAGAATAATATGCTAACTACAAATGTTTATACTTACTATTGTGTAGTGCAAGATTTTCTTTAATAATTGGTCAACTACATTTATTAATAGTTTGAAGATTATTTATTATTCGCATAGGTATTAGTGTGCATATGGACCAAATGACAATAGGGAAAAAGATGCAACACCTTTTGATCCTTCCTTAGTTTCCAAATTAGGGAAAGATAGTAGACCTAGTCGTAAACATACACAACATGGTTGTACCTATCATTTTAGCACATGAATCATGCTTCATAGGCCAAACCATGGTTTGATATGGTACCACTAGGTTGAACATGTAGAAAATGAAGGCATACCTTGTCACGGTCAAAGAAATGAATTTTATGGAAAATGGTCCTTCTTTACACCATATATTAGCAAAAAATTGCATTAATTGGTCAAGTCATTATTATTGCTTGGCATGACCATAAATACAGTGTATAAAAATTTCATCAACAAATGGTGCATGAGAAGATGACCATGTTTGAGGGTAAATCTTCTAGGGATGATTTTCTTACCATGGATGACATTGCAAATATTGATCGTAAAATGAAGAAATCAAGCTACATGTTTGATAGTAATGATGCTCTTTTGGTGCAACAATGGGTTTTGGAAAATGTTGAAAAGTGGTTTGCATATCAGGAGTATAGTTCCACTATTTTTGATGGAGATGGGAAAATACCATTTGTTTTGAGAATTCAATTACCAAAGCAACTTGACTAGATGCTTCAATATGGCCATACCAACATATTGGTCATGGATTCTATATTTGGTACTAATGGAATGAGGGTACGTTGTGTATTCCTTAGAAGGTTTGAATTGAAAATGTTTACATTCAAATAAAGAATAATATTGATACATTGTACCTTGTGTCATACAATAACTTTTCAATTGTATACAATTCTTGCATTTGACTCAAAGCATATGGGGGTGCTTGTGGAATGGGTCATTATGTCTAGGTGTTGTGCATATGATATTGTATATTGGATGCACATTATTCTCCAATGGGTTCACTTGAAGAATATTGATTGGAGACTAAATGCATGGTGAATGATGCAACTACTGAGATAAAAGCTATCTGGTGTTTTATTTTTCACTAAAACTTTGTATTATTTTGTAAATATTTTAATACATCCCATGTAAGAATATTAAATACTTAGTAAAATTATTCATGATGCAGAGAATTTTTTTGAGTGTGATGTATATCTATGCTCTTGGCATGTTAGATGTGTGTGGTTGAATAAATTGATCACAAAGGTCAAAGATAATGTAGACAAATGAGAGATGTTTAATAGACTTGCATATATCATGCATCATTCAATAGATGAGGATTCTTTAAGGAATGAGGTTCATAAATTTATTAAAACTTTAAATATATGCAACTAACATTCATTGAATATTTTAAGAGATGGTGGTTAGACATAATGAGTATGTGGGCTAGATGTTTCCATACACTAAAGCATGCAGGGCAAGAGACAAATAGTGCCATAGTGTCCTACCACTCACACCTAAAGAGACGATTCTTGAAAATAGTTGGTGTACTATAGAAAAATGTATCCCTTTACATTTTCACACTTGTTTGGGCCCTCCTTGCTAGGTGATCCCACAATACTAGTTTACAATTTTTAGCCAAACTTGACACTAAACTAATTTTTTGTAACTAAATCTTCAGTTTCAAGCACCTATAGCGGATAAACCGTGAGGAATTTGAAGATGATGAAAACTAGAAATTTATGACATTTTGTCTATAGATTCTAAATATTGTTTTTTCAAAAAAATTAGAATCATATTGCACTTCTTTCTCCATCTCCTTTGAAAACTAGTTTTTTTAGTAAACACCATTTTTAAGGAGTGATGCTCACCGTATACAACAAAATTTTTTTTCCATGAAGGGTAAAATTCTATTTTTTTCAAATTTATATTTGTAACTACATTATCTAGCCCTTTCATTTGGCTTCATAGTGTTTTATTGAATGTTTTTTCCTTAATCAAGTTTTGAAGTCAAACCAATTACAATTTAGATATAGGGGGACTATATATAAAACATAACCATTTTTGTATGTATCGAAATTAAATTTATTTTTTTGTTCGATCAAGGACTTCAATATCTAGTGCACTAATAGTTTTCAATTTATTTTTTATAATTTGCTATTTTTCCACATGTGCAAAACAAAGAGCTTAATTTTTGGTGAAAAACCTACATTCACAAGAAATAAAATATATATATCATAATAAAATTAAATTTATTTAAAATTATACTTTTTGGGAAGGTTATAATAAGGAATACATACTCACAAAAAATAAATTTTAAATGAATTCATTTGAGGGTATGTGCAGGATCATCATGGAAAAAATAGGCCCTTAAGTGGCAAAAAGTTCAGAAAAATCAGAGTTAGGCAACTTGCTGTAAAAATTTGAACAAGATATCTATATTATTTAAAAAATATGCAACAATAGAATTTGTAGCAATTTTAATGTATTTTCTAAACTACTAGGTTTATTTAAAGAAAAAAAAATCTTTTTGGTGAAAATTTGAAATTTCAATGCAGTAGTACTTAAATTTCGGGGAAAAATAAAAAGTAGGTGTTTGTATGACCACCCTAACCACAATAAAATGATAAAAAATTTATAATATTTTATATATAAGTAGAGGATTCATGTCCCAATGTGATGCATATTTTTTGTAATTTTTTTCCAAATAAATAATTAATTAGGAGTTTTTATTACAAATTTTAAAAAATATAAAAACTTGTATGTCTGATCACCTTGGTCGAAAGTTCATGAAATTCATTTTTTTGTTTTTTAATCCTATAGTATGCAAAGCATAGAATGTGACAGATGTTTTAGATTCAAAAAATATTTTAATTTTTGAAAGTTATAGATTTTTTTCAATTAGCCTATCAATTAGGACTTTAGTCATACTTCAAATAGAAAATGAATAATTATTATTTATTAAATTCAAAGTAAAGCATAATTTATATTGGTAGAAAACTGAGAATCTCCTTTAAAAACCCTTTTTGTTTCATCAATTTTGGGTAAAAGAAAATTCATCAGCTACATACCCTGCACATACCCATCATATCGCCACTTTTTGGCCCATCATGATCTTGCACATACCCTTGATCCCCCTAAAGGTAAATCAAAAGTGGTTTTTTATTAGCATTTTGATAAGTGTAAAGGAGACTTTGTTATAGGTATGGTTTAAAATAAGCAGGGTTCTATCCAAGAGGGTTTGATCTAAGGTGGTTTGATAGAACCCTCTTCAATTGGAATCCTTTAAATGGAACTTTTCAAGGCTTAAATAATTATATTTTCTAAAAATATGTGATTTCAGCAAAAATCAACATCTCCAAGAAATTGTAAACCAGTATTATGGGATCACCCTGCTAAAATTAGGCTTTTTAATGCCTTAATTGGACTTATTTTGCATCCACAAGCCCTAATTAATGTATCTTTCTAAGGATAATCTCAACATATGTAAAGTGACCAATCAAAATTTAACAATTTTTTATTGTATGGCCTAGATTTAGTGATCTAGGACCCATACACCACCTTGGGAATATGGGTCTAACCTAAGTTTTGGGGCTTGAATGTGGATTTCACATTAAAATAAGCATTTCTTGAACAATGTGTCCCAAGATTAGCATAATGGGACTCATATGCCCTAACTGGCGTATGAGTCTCACTTAGCTTAGACCTACTTAAATTCAAATTCTTGGTGGGATTAATTCTCCTAGATTTGATGTCATCTTTTAGTGTTGTAATTTTAGGAAATTTAGCATAAACAAGTATAAATAGAAGGTTATTTCACATATTTTCTCTTAGCAATTTTATAAGTCATCTAAGCTTTCAAGTATTCAAGAACTATAGAAAATTTATGATTATAAGAGAATTCAAGAGTGATTATCAAGTATTTTTCAACATTATTCAAGTACCAAGCATTATGTAAAATTCATAATGCATCATGTTTTTTTCTAAGCTAACATTTGTGATGTAGGGTTTTATGATTCAAGTAAGCATTCAAATCAAGATCTACATCCATGCCATCCATTACTTACAATATTGCAAACTTTTTTTCAAGGGTTAGGTGAGTTGCAACATTTCATATTTTTTCATTCATCATTCATTCATTCTATTTCTATTAATTTCAAGGTTTGATTAACAAAACGAGGTTTGACCAAGGAAAAACTATATCCATTAACTAAACAACATTTTCCCCTCTCTTTGGTGTGTGATTGTAGATCTAGGTGTTTTAGGTTGAAGGTCCATAGAAGAAAAATATTGGAGAAAAAATATCAAGTTGTCAAAAATTTCACCTTACTTGCAAGATCA
This sequence comes from Sequoia sempervirens, assembly GCA_007258455.2. Classification (NCBI taxonomy): domain Eukaryota; kingdom Viridiplantae; phylum Streptophyta; class Pinopsida; order Cupressales; family Cupressaceae; genus Sequoia; species Sequoia sempervirens. The sequence continues at coordinate 11,614 of VDFB02087516.1, read as the reverse complement.
CAAAAAGTCACCTACAAAGAAGAAATAGGTGTTTCAAAACCAAAGATTTGGTTGGAGGGAAGCTAAAGGAAAGCATTGGAGGATATCATAGCTCCAAAGATACATTGATACTAGTACTAAATCACCACTTGTGGTGCATGAGTCCTATTATACCTATATTTAGATTTTTTTGGTAGACCTAATTCAGTAGTTCTAGATTTCAATTTTGGCCTAAAACCCTAAACAAGGACTAAATCGCCCCTATTGGTGTATGAGTCCCAATGTGAATCAAAATCAATATTTCTAGGATTTCAAACCTCAATTCAAGTCTCTTCAAGTTTCCAAGTGCACCTCTGTACTTCCTTAATTCACTATTCTAATTTGAATTTATTTTTAGGTCATTTAGTTAAGATGCACACATCATTTAAATTTCTTGTCTTTCCAAACTATAGCTTTGTGGTGAACCCATCTTTAGTATTTAGTCACACCCTAGGACACCTTATTGTAGATCTATTTCCCTCATTCTATCATTGGATTGAGATCTCTAGGGTTTCCTTGAATGAAACTTGTAGATAATCGGTGGTTGTGTGTGTCTTAAAATGTTACTACAACTACATTTTGGTGAACCTAGCCTCTAAAACACCTTATTTCTAATTTGGAGTGAATCATAGTCCTTGACCTAGCTTGTGTTAACTTTGCATTAGGTCTTTCATTAGTTAATTTATATCTAGGGTTTCTAAATCTGGCATTAGTGATATTGCATATATAGGTTGCATTTTTGTATCTTGCATCATTGAATTTCATTTGAAATCTACAATTATATTTTGTCTAGAAATCATTCATTCAAATAAAATAACCTAACAATCAATCATATTTTTCTTAAATTTGTGTAAAAACCCTAATTTGGGACCCATATGCCCCTCTTTGTGATTTAGTCCTAGTATAGGTGGTTTTTCTTTATTTTTGGATATTATATGTTGAATGTTTATCAAAATTTGAATCCTTGAAAAACCTTGATTGGGACTCATATGCCCCACTAAGCGATTTAGTCTCATTTCATATTTTAAATTTTATTTTGTAGCATTAAAACCTTTGTTTTTGTGTTTCAATTTGTTGTTATTACATATCTGTTTCAATTTGTAGACTTTCCATTTCATTCATTTCATTGCATCGAGTTTGATTTGGTTCATTTCATTAATTACATAATTTCTAATTTTCATTTACACATTTAATTCTAGGTTATTACATTTCATTGCATCATGGATATGTGCTTTGGTAACCTTTGGGTGTCCTTGAAATCATTAGTGGATGTATCAAGTTGTGCCTTCAAAATAACCCTTACAAAATTGAACTCACTCATGTTCACTCAACTCCTAATGCATGTCCTCCTCATGATGTTGACATCATTGGAGAAGATAATGAAAACATGAAAAACTTTCATAAACAATTTCCTTAACTACCTTGAGACTGATGCATTCTTTTACCCTTCACTAAAAAAAATAACACCCCCTACCATCTCACCATTGAGATGTTTGGCACTTTACATCCTGAAAATGAATTACAAGAAAAAATTAAACTTTCTATAATAAGTGATTCTAGCTCCTCTAATCAAGTGCATCAATACTATACTAAAAAAGTGAGCAACAATCCTATCAACCTAGAAGAGACATATGGAAAAGGATTCACAATCTTAAGCAAACAAGGAAGTGATACAACAAGTGAACATGAAATTCATCAAATCTTAGAATAAATACCAACTAAAGATACAAAAGGGTTAGGATATCAAGATCATCCTCCCAACATAAGTATCCTTCTTCCTAAAGAACAACCAATGCCTCATAATGATGATAAAGAAGACTAAGTCATTTCTAGTCCTCTTACCCCATATCCACATAGAAAATCTAGTGAATCTAGCAAACAACGAAGGCCTTAAAAACTAAAGAAACTAAAATTCCCTTATCATTCATCTACAACTGAAATAACTTTACATACACTTCTAAGGCAAGTAATTATTACATTACCACCCATGCGAGAAAACCGTTTTCCAAATCCTAAGAATGCAAACACATCACATTGTCGATATCATAAAAAAATTTGGACATAGTACTGAAGAGTGGTGTGCTTTAAAACAAATATTAAAGAAGGTTAATATCATATAAATAATCCCTTAAAAAGCATGCCCTTTTTCTCCTTTCTATGCAATAGTTTTAGGATCATAATATTCTCACTATTACATGCTTTACATTCATTGTAGATCATTTTAAAATGCAAGTAGCTCTTTCTCATCACCTACCTTGGATCATTCTTGTCTTGCACATAGTGGGGGGAAGAATTAGATATCCTTGTCCTAGTTCAGAACTTGTTATTGTCCCTTTGGCTAGTTTTCCACCTTATGTATACAATGAACAAGATTGGGATGTGGACGACCTGCTATAGATTGACTCACATGTTCCATACTAGTCTTTTGTTGTCTTTCATTTCTTTTATGTGATTGCATGTGCGTAATGTGATCCCCCATATAGTTTTATTTGATGTACTTATCTCTTTATCATATTCTTATATTTGTACCTACATTATTCTATATGTTGTTATCCTTTTATCTTTTCTTTGTCTTGTGTTTTCCTTTTTAGGATGATGCAAAGCATCGAGACATTTAGGTCTCTTCCGTGTTGACCCAAAAAAAATCTTTTTTTTCACTCTCTTTGTGTCATTCTTCCTGTTCCATGAGTATTTGGGGAATGATGATTTTTCTGATCTCTCTAAAAATATTGTAGCAAAGACATATGGACCCTAACTTCATGGATCCCTTATGTGACTTTGTGATGTAGAAAAAGGATAGACTAACTCAAAACAAACCCAAGGGGCAGGGTGTAGCTTGCTTCAACTCCATGGCTGCTCCTAAATGCATCTTCAATACCAGTAACAAGGAATTCCATAAAAAGGACTTCATTCAACAATCTTGTGAAAATATACCTGAATTAGAAAGTTTGAATCAAACTCTAATATTATGAATCAATTCAAAAAAACTAGTGAAGACACAAACCCACATTCGCTAGGATTTGCAACTTTTGGTTCCCCACTAAAATGGATGATTCCATGAGTGAAGAAAGACCGATAATACATGTTAAATCCCTCAACTCAAACTTGGAGATCCCTTTCCAAAAAATACAAAGGTGGTTCCACCAAGAACACAAAGTCTAGACTCATGCATGGACCCAAACTTGCTTGGGCATCATCAATTTTCCTGGTTGTGTATTCTGTCTTTTTGGGACAGTCCTACAAAGACTTAAACCAAACCTTCAAAACACACAAACCTCATGATTCTAGGCCTGCACATACTTCTAAGACACTAATCAATGTTCTCCACTTCCAAACTTTAAAGAACCACCCAAGGGTTTTAGTTAGCAAGCACAAGAAAAGGGTTTTACACTATTTTTATGTACTTTCTTGAAGCAGACTGGTAAGATTTCTCCAAAATGTGAGCATATTGGGACTTCTAACCCTGTAAATCTTGAATAACATACAAAGAAATAATTTTGTATGAGTTTCTAGAACTTTTGAGTAGTGTAAACAAAAGTTATCACATTTTGAAGGCCCCTGGGTTACCCTGGCTAGGGTTTGGGAAAATTTTAGAAAAATTGCTATAACTTTCTTGAAACTCAATGAAATTGAATGAAATAAATACAAAAATGGATTAGATTCATGTGACAACACCTACCAATCAATTTTAGACTCTCATTAGGTCCGTAAAGATCGTACCAAATAGTAGAAGTTGCTGCAATCTTTAGAAAAAAACCAAAACACTTTATTCAATTCACTCAAAAGTTTGAAAAATCACTACAACAACCCTTAGACCATTTTTGGCTTATAGATGCATATTCCCTCATTTTTTGATATTTTACAACATTTCTTTTAATTTTCCTATAAAATTTATTGATTTTTGACAACTTGCCCAAAAAGTTGCATGATAAAATTAGCAACTTTTGACAACTTTGAGCAAACTTGACAATTTTCAAAACCCATGCCTCATACCTCATGAAAATGGATTAAATATATAGAAATTGGTCATAAATTACCTTATTAGTCATTATAACCCCATAACAACTAAAAAATGCCAAAATTACAAAAACATGCTAAAATGGAGCTCCTAGTGCCCCTTCACCATACACCCAAGGGAAAGAAAACTCAAGTCCCACTTGAGTGTAGATATTCAACACTGTAATCATGCCTAAAAATTTCTACTTAAATTATCTATGCAACATAGGAAATGATAATAACAAAGATGGGTGTGAATAATCCATTTAGTTTGCTTGTTTGCTTCACCCTACTATAACTCTTCTTGGAAATCTGCACAAGCCACCACACTTTACCTATCTCACTAGCCACCTTACCATGCTATTGAAAAATGTTGTACACTTTTCCAAAAGAATTTAAGACCTTTAAATGTCTGCTTGACTGCTGCATGACAACATATGGACTGTTGGATCTCCTTTCAGAACCTTTCATTTGACTTTTGCTGCTACATTTTCCTTCAAGGAAAGTTCTTTCTAGGTACTAACCAAATATTTTTGGGATATGGGGCTCTCTTACACTTCTAAGGTTTTTCACCTTAAAGGAGAGAGGTATCCAAAAACCTTGATGGCTCACTCAAGAATATGCCCTTTGATTCCAATGCAAAGATGATTGAAATCTGTCTAAGGGGAATGTCCTAGATGCAAAGAACTAATAAAAGAGATAATTATTAATGAAAAACTAAGGGAATGCAAAGTGTTTGAAAACATGCTATGATATGCAAAATGAACTAAAAATGCAAAAAAAATGTAACATAAATTAATAAGATTAAAGATGTGCACCTAAAAGCTAGAAAGGGATGGAAATGAGCTCTAGAATCATATAGAAGTTACTGTTGAATCCCACTATGACTTATACACCAAGCTGGGCAACTTAGTCTAGTTTTGGAGAGATTCTACCGAAACAAGTTTCAGACAAAAGGGTACTCAAAACTGTAGAAACCTCTTTTTAGGCATGGTAGTGGGATTCATACACCACTGATGGTGACTTAGTCCACTTCTATATTTCGAGAAATTCAAAAGTGCAATCTATAGCTCTCGGTCTATACTTCAACTCCTGACAAGTTTCCAAATTTGAAACTGCAAAATTTGACCTGTATTGTGTTCTTCAAGCTTATTTTAGGACTTTGAAAAAATTTTGAAAAATTTTCACACCTTTCTCTTTGAAAAATCTACACACTAGACCTTCAAAACACATGCAAAGAGGGAAAGAAGTGTTAAGGGTTAGTGAATAGGGGTTTTCCTTGGCCAAACTTCAATTTGGTAATTAAACCCTTGAAAATGAAATAAAATGAAAACATAATGATGAATAAACAAAATTCAATGCTACAACTCACCAAACCCTTGAAGTAGAAAACAAAAGACATGCAAGTAGAAGCTCCATTGGATTTAGACTTGAAGATGCTTGAAATGGTTAAAATGTTAAAGTGATTGATTGATAGAATGCTTAAGTGAATGAATGAATAAATTAATGGGGGTGAAATGAGAGGGAAAAATCTATATTTATACTTGATTATGCAAAATTTCTTGAAAATACCACATCACAGGCCGACCTTAGGTATTAGAAAATAATATCCCACTAGAATTTTGAAGTAATTTTGATTTTTGAGCCAAAGGGGACTCATGCCCCCTAGTGGTGAATGGCTCCCACTTAGGCATTTTAAGTGGGTGTCAGAAATTAAGTTGTACTAAATGACGTTTAATGGGATTATTCTAAAAAATGCACTTAAGTAAGGCCTATAAGTGTACAACGGGGCCAATTAAGCATAAGAAAGGGTCAACTTATTGATGAAAAACCTAGAAAAGCATGAAATTTTATTACAACACTTTACAACACTTTGAAGTAAGTCTTGGTAAGTGATCAAAAGAGGTTGTTTAAGTGAAATATATTTTAAAAATTCCTAGAAAAATGAGAAAGTGTGTTACAACACTTGACAACACTTTTACAAGGCATCATAAAGTTCTTATTGATTCACAAGGGTCCAAGACCTAAGGTGAATTTGTTGACCACATTACAACATTAAATAAAGGAAAAACTAGGCCAACATCCATAAGAAAGACCTAAATGAGTGTGAAAATGTCCAAAGATACATTTTTCTACACTACATTTAGCCCTCACTTTAGTGAGGATGAAATTTCTTCAAACTCACACTAAAGTAGCTAAACATGCACATCAAGAGGGATCCAAATGCACCCATGCTAGAAAGATGACACAACAACAATCAAGAGGGGTGATCAAGCCTCCAGGATCAAGATCCCATGACAAACCAAACATTAGCACAAGGGAACAAACATGTAAAATTATATAAAAGAATGAAAGGGATAAAAGGAAAGAGATAAGGAAAGAGAGAATTAGATCAAGCTTCGATCATTTGTCCATCCTGTCATGGATAAGATCTAGGCTATTTTTCTAGAAAATGCATACTCACTTTGAGGCAACGAAACTCATGGTTTTCCACCAGGTGAGAAGTCCTAAAAAGGTGAGAAACATATACTCATGGATGGTATGAAATCAAACACACGCAAGTGGCTATGGTTAAATTCATGCCTCGAAATGGGATTCCCACTCAACCATACCAAAGTTATACCTCCTGATAACTTTAGTAAGGGACCATTAAAGAAAATGACTTTTTGATCTTCATAAGACAAGAAAAACTTCATATGCTTTGAGCTCATGAACAAATACGATGGTTCCATAGGTATACAAGCTATGTTATGCAAGGTGGCCATATAACAAATGAAAAGTGAAAAAATGAAAAGAATGGTCAAAGGATTCTTGCTTAGTTCATGTGCAGTCTTTAACTTAGAGGACATTGTGCCTAATGTCTCCAAGAGAGGACCAATTAAAGAATAGAAAATTCATGACTTAGGGGATGCAATGCTTCACATAAAACCACTAAGAGGAATGTAATATGCTAAGATAGATCATGCTCATGAAAAAAATCACACCCAATGTCATCCAAAAACTAAAAAAATGCACTGTATGAAGTAAGAAGGCTGCACTAAGAACCAAGAAAAATGAAAAATGAAAAAGAATAATGCCAATGTTTTCCTCCACTTTAAAGAAATTGCTATACACTGTATTGTGAGCAATTACTTTAAAGTAGCAAATGAACAATGAAAAGAGAAAAAGGATATGACAGCCAACTTGGAAAGCCCTATTCCAAGTCATATGTTTTCGAGTAAGGCTACGTCATGCAAGAGAAAAATGAAAAGAACAAGGGTTTCCCCCAAAATGAAAACACCAAACACATAAGGGATCTATGAATTTGGGATCATTCAGTTCTTTGTTGCAATGTTTGTTAGAGATCTTGGAACTGTCATCATCCCATAAATACATAGAACTGGAAGAATGACACAAAGAGAATGAAAAAAAAAAAAAGAACCTTTTGGGTCAACATGGAAGTGACATAGGGTGTATCTACGCTTTGTGTTATCCCCAAAAGGAAAACACAAGCCAAATGAAAAAGAAAAGGCGAAAAAAAAAGGAAAAGTGTTTGGGTCAACATGAAGGAGACATGAATGTCTCAATGTCTTACGTCATCCCCAAAAGGGAAACACAAGAAAAAGAAAAAAATGCCTTTTCGGTCAACATGAAAGAGACATGAATGTCTCGATTCCTTGCATCATCCTAAAAAGGAAAGCACAAGAAAATGATAAAAGAAAAGGAAAAAGAAATGTATGACATACAAAAGAATGAAGGTACAAATAGAGGAATGTCACAAAGAGAGATAACATCAAACAAAACATCACAGGGGATCACATTATGCACATGCAAACACACAAAAGAAAAAGGAAAATAAAATACAAAAGACTAGTAAGGAAAATGTGAGTCAACTGTCAAACAAATCATAGCCTCCCAGTCATGTTCATGATATGACGATGGCAAGAAACTAGCCAAAGGGACAAGAGCAAGTTTCAAACTAGGGGAAGCACTAGGTTCTACACTCTATATAGGAGATTTTTTGTTTAATCTCATGGAAGAGGAAAACAATGTGTTCAAATCATTATGCACCTCTTCATCAATTTTAGTGATCTCATCATCATCATCCAAATTAATCAAAATAGGAGGTAAAATAGTAATGTCCAATCAAGAGTGTAACTCTTGTTGTGATTGTTGTATTGGATCACTTTGTTGTGGTTGGGGAGAAGGGTCATCATGCATTGCTTCTGTCAAGTGTGAACTCTGATTTTCTTTGTTTAATTCTTCATGTAACTTGCGAGCACATGCATGACGTATATGCCTATGCTCTCTAACACCTCTATTTCTTTTGGTTTTTTTATCAATTTTCAGTTGTGAAGGAGTGGGTTCATCAACCATAGGTTGATTTTCTTCCCTAAGGGAATGAATAGAAGGAACCATGGAAGGTTGGCCATCCACTTTTTCTTTCTCTTTGTAAACTTATTTTATTTGAAGAGGCATGATAGAGTTAATTTTAGTGTCTCTGGGTTGTTTAGATGAGGTAGGGGAAGTTTTTGGTGTTGGTTGATCTAGTTTGTTGGGTTCTTGTTCAGGTTGAAGTATGGTTTCATCTAGGATGTGAGTGTCGGAAGTGGATGGGGATATGTCACAAAGAGAAAATTCTACTATTTTATTTGCTTTGAATTTTTGGTGAGCTATGAAAAATAATTCTTGTCAAGGTGTTATAGGCTCCATGGGTTCAGGCCAAAAGGATTCTAAGGAAAATTTTCCTTTAGAAGACAAGTTAAAGCCACTATGGTGGACAGTGAATATTTCATTGTCAAATTGAAACTTTAAGCTTTTGTGGATAACTTAAGGGACAACTTTCATTGAGCAAATCCATGGATGTCCTAGCCATAAATGAAACTGGTCTGACTACAAGATGATGGAGAATGTGACATCCAACGTTTTTGGTCCAATTTGTAATGGAAGGACAATCGATCCTATCATAGGGCAAGAAAAACCATTGTGTTTCTTGATCCATGATTTCAGTTTATCATAGTCATCTTGATAAAGGCCATGTAATACCAAATATTCCTCAGTGATCACATTCTCTCCATAGGTTGGATCTATTAGTATCCCATTAGTGGGTTTGTCATAGATATGGCCAACTATGTAGCGAGCACCATTGGGTGGATTTTAAATTATATCTTTAGAGGAGAAAGTAATATCAAGATATTTCTTAGGTTGGCCCTTATGAGGAATAACATCTATTGCACCTACCGTTACATTCATAGGATTAACATGGGTAATATATGGGATGGGATCATGATGTTCATCATCTTTATCAACATTCATCACATCATCCTTTGTAGTTTCACTAGCTTTGACAAATGAAATATTATATTTGGGCATTGGATAAGTGAAAATTTGCAATGAATAGATAACCAAAATCAATGGGGTCTTACACAAGATATTTAAGGCGCTTACAATTTCCTGTGTCATTTCCATTTTGTCGATGATAAGGGAAATAAGCATTGGATTTAAAGTTTGGAGGTAAATACTTAGTAGAATTAGGTGCTTTGATGGCAGGAAAGGTAATCATTTGTTGTAAAAGTTGGGACATTATATTATGAAGGGCATCAGGTAAAGGTGTAAATTGTCTTTTCAGATCTCCATAAGTAAAAGGCACCGTGGTTTTAATAGCTACTACTTAGTTGTTGACAGTTTGAGTTGGTTGTTGAGGGGGTTTGAATTGTATGAACCCTCTATTTTTCTTTTTAAATGGTTGGGAATTGTTTTGGTTGGTAGGTTTAGATTGCTCAGTTTGGCTAGAAGTGGAGTTTGTATCTCAACTACTAACTAAATTGTGTTAATTGTCAGTTTTTCCTAAAGTTTAGTTTGCAAGTTTTATATAAACATCTTTTTAAGGTGTGGGTCAAGAATCTTAACATCAATTTTGGAATAAAGCGATTGATAGCATGAGATAAAATCAATTATCTTTTCTTCGTTGTTTTGTTTGCATCTCATCAAATCAGCCAAGGTTTTCATGGGAGTCATATGCACTTGGAAATAATTTATAAATGCATCAAAAATTTCATTAAATGAATGAATTGAATTGTTCAGTAAAGATGAAAACCATTCCAAGGCAGTATTTTTTAAAGTCCTAGGAAATAATTTTGCTAACTGTTTATCATCAAGGACAAAATCACTACATAAGGCTATGTAGGAATTAACATGGTTATAAGGATATCCCTTTCCTCCAAATTTCTAAAATCTAGGCATCTATACCCCTTGTGGAATCGGTGTTTGCAATATTTCCAAAGACAATGGGATATTTCAAACATAATATGTGGGTGGGTCATTCTAATTTTTCGTTTATGGTAGAGATTTGTTTTTGCATGGATGAAACCATTTGGAAAAGTTGTGTTATGAGAGGATCAATAGAAGTGGTATGAGGTGGAAGTGAAAGTGGTGATGGGATATATGTACTAGGAGATCAACTGAATGGAATGCTTACTGGTGGTAATTTGGAAGAAGATAGAATATGTGATGCCACATAGGAGCTAAGGATGCTAACAGGAATACCAATGGAATGAATCGTACATCTAACTTGTTGCATTGTTGTTGTGACTTGAGGAGTGGCATAGGTAGGTATTGATGCTACTATTGAAGGAGGAGGAATTTGAGTTCCTCATTGGCTTACCGGTATGTGCAGGATCATCATGGAAAAAACATGCCCTTAAGTGGCAAAAAATTTAGGAAAAATCAGAGTTAGGCAACTTGACGTAAAAAATTGAATAAGTTATCTATATTATTTAAAAATATGTAAGAATAGAAACATGTAGAAAAATTTCCACGTAGTTTCTAAAATATTACGCTTATTTAAAAAAAAACTATTTGGTGAAAATTTGAAATTTTAATGTAGTAGTACTTAAATTTTACGGAAAAAATAAGAAGTAGGTGTCTGTCTGACCACCCTAACCACAATAAAATGATAATATTTTTTAATAATATTTTAGAAATAAGTATAAGACTCATGTACAGATGTGATACATATTTTCTTGTAATTTTTTTCCAAGTAAATAATTAATTATGAATTTTTGATTACAAATTTTAAAAAATATAAAAACTAATATGTCTAACCACCTTAATTTGGTCAAAACTTCATGAAATTCAATTTTTATTTTTTTAATCCTATAGTGTGCCAAGCATAGAATGTGATGCATTTTTTGGATTCAAAAAATGTGATACCGTTTGAAAGCTATAGGTGTTTTTCAATCAGTTTATCAATTAGCACTTTAGTCGTAATTCAAATAGAAAATGAATAATAATTATTTATTAAATTCAAAGTAAAGCATAATTTATATTGGTGGAAAGCTCAGAATATCCTTTAAAAACCCTTTTCATTTCATTAATTTTTGGTAAAATAAGTCATTAGCCACATACCCTACAAATACCAATTATATTGCCACTTTTTGGCCCATCATGATCTTGCACATACCCTTACCACATTGTTTACTTATTGAGGAGCACTAGAGGTTGAAGGAAGATGTTTGCCAAAGATCTGAACTATGTTTTTCACAAGGTCAATGCCTTCATCACTTTCAAGCATATGGTCAATGTTTTTTATGGTAGGAATTGTTGTAGTAGAAATGTTTTC
>VDFB02087515.1:50929-83458 GCA_007258455.2 Sequoia sempervirens | reverse complement strand
GAACCAGAGTGCATTCATCAAACACACACAAAGAAGCTAAGAAATAGAACTCTCACTAAGTATCTCATCCAATGGAAGAATTTACCAGTTGAAGATGCCACATGGGAGGACGAGGAGTTCATTTAGAAGAATCCACACTTGATTAACATTGAGGACAATGCTTCTTTGAAGAAGGGGCATGTTACACTCTTAATATTGGTGTACATCGGATTATGAATAGTCGGGTTTGTGGCTATCTTAACTCTCTATTAATTCATATAATCATTAGTATATTGTTATTTAGTTGTTTAGGTCAGACTAAGACTTATATAGGTGTCTCTAAGTCATCCTAGGTGATATCCTAGGCATAAATAGGTATATATAGGAGGTTGTGAGTCTTATTTCATCATCAAGTTGTGAAGTGTGTTCTCATTGGAGATATTTGGAGGTTTTCCCCCTTGAAGTGGCTTGTTATTCTTAGTTATTCTCAAGTATTTGCAACATATTTCATATCATATTCTTCTATTGTGCAAGTTATTTCATAACAATCTCTAGTTCAAATTTGAAGGAATTTGGGTAGAAATTGGCTAAGCTATGCACTTGCAGGTTTTTGATCTCCAACTGGCTTTTTACGGGGATTTGTTATTGAATCAACCCAATACCTTTCCATCTGGTTCCAAAGTATTTTACCACACAACTGATACCAACTAATCTTTTCACATTTGTGGGAATAACTTGGTCAATTGAACCAAAATATTTTCAACCTAGTGACCAATTCTATGTGAATTGGGCATTTTGAAGTGCACTAGTAAGGCTCCAAATTTCTGCAAGAATTAAATCAGGTTTACAAATAGGGTCTCTTATGGGAAGAGGTAAGTGAATCTGACACTACTTAATAAGTGAAACTTAGTAGTGAAAGGAAATAATAAAATGAAAGAAAAGGAAAGTACTAATACATGAGCAATTGTTTAAAGGAAAATATTACCATCAAGATGAAAACCAAGAGCAATCACACTAACATCCAAGAGGAGACACAAGAATTTGTAAGGGAAAAATTAAAGTTCAAAATCCCTAATATTATGCAGATGACATAAAGCCTAATAATATTACAATGAGTGAGTGAGAGAGAGAGAGAGAGAGAGAGAGAGAGCTTAAACATAGAATTGTTATAATACAGAAGGAGAGACATGTCGATCAATAAATAGAGGTGAGAAAGGAGTTGCATAAGTAACTCCCATTTCTATGTATGCCACCTTTCATCCTATGTGTGTGTAAGGTGTGAAGATCCTCATAAGGAGGAGGCTACACCTAAGCATTAATATTCCTCTAAATAGGAGTTATAAAAATTGGTCATCCTCACACATGTGTGAGAATACTCAAATGAGAAAAAAGGCATAGGGATTCCTTTAGAACATAATTACAAGTAAAGACTAATTCCAACACCCCCCCCCAAAGCTTTACTTGGGGAGTTTACATCAAACCTTTCAATGGGTTATAATCCTATATTTTTACAATGATGGAGAATCTATCTTTACAAAGAGGTTTGGTGAGAATATCTGCAACTTGATCTTCACCTTTACAATACAAAAGAGAAATTTGTTTGAAGTGATGTTGAAGAGAAATGTGCTTGGTCCTTGCATGAAATATTGGATTATGTACCAAAATAATGACATTTTGATTATCACAATATAAGGGTGTAGGATCCTTTTGAGGTAGACCCAAGTCTTCAAGTAGTTTTCTCAACCATAGTGCTTCTTTGCATGCATTGGTACAACCTTTATATTTTGCTTTTGTACAACAAAGAGAAGTAGATTTTTGCTTCTTACTATTCCAAGAGATTGCACTTGATCCAACAAAGAAATAATAACCACAAGTGGATCTCCCATTATTGGGATCACTTCCAAAATATGAATTAGTATAACCTTTTATAGAAAATTCAGAATTTGCATCATAAAAGAGACCAAGACTAAGAGTTCCTTTAACATATCTTAAAATTATTTTTGTAACTTTAAAATGAGTTTGTTGTGATTTAGAAATGTATTTAAAATTAAACCAACACTATAAGAGATATCAGGTCTAGTAAGAGTTAAGTAATTTAAACTTCTAACTAATTGCCTATATAAACTAGGATCAACAAATGAAGTTTCCATATCAACCATTAATTTAGTTCCTAATTCACAAGGAGTAGAAACACAATTTGCATCATTCATTTTAAACTTATCTAAGATATCTTGTGCATATTTATGTTGAGAAAGAAAAATACCTCTAGGTGTTTGCCAAATTTGCATACCCAAAAAATAATGTAACAAGCCTAAATCGGTCATTTGAAATTGATGATTGAGTTTAGACTTAGTATCATAAATCAAATTGTTAGAACTAGAAGTGATAATCAAATCATCAACGCATAAAATAATGATCACAATATCATTTTCACCATGTTTTGGAGTACAGGACACTGAGAGGGGGGTGAATCAGTGGTACAATTTCAAATCAACTTTTATCAAAGAACCCACTTTAATTTAAATAGATAAAAACATTGGAAACATCAAACACACTAAATGTTGCATTCACTTGAATTAAGCATAGACACTATTGCAATCACTTCAAACATCATAGATATTAGATGTAGAGTAAAAAAAAATACTTGAACCATAATAACTCATCAACCACAAATGACATGCAATCAAGAGAAGACATAACACCAAATTATGAGTAGAAAACCCTCATAGGGATTAAAAACCACTCTGAAAATAAAATTTATTGAGCCTCACTAGAAAAACAGTGTCTCACTGACAATCAAAAAATGCATCACTGGCAATACAATGTCTCATTGACAATCATAAAATGCATCACTGACAATACAGTGTCTGAATAACAATCATAAAATGCCTCACTGGGAATACAATGACTCACTAACAATCATAAAATGCCTCCCTGGCAATACAATGTCTCACTAACAAAACTATGCAGCCTCACTGGCAATCAAATCTCACTGATTACAGCCTCACTAGCAAAAGGTCAATCTATGTCTCACTGACATGACCTTACATCACTTTTGTTAATCTTGGAAAGAATAAGATTCAGAGGATCTCTTTGTTTCAATACATTTCATTACTCTAACTCTGCATCATTAAACCTTCAAACTCCATCTTCCTTATTCACCCTTATCACAGCAATGTTTTATCCGGCATAATACTGTCCTACTCTGTTTACAATGATTTGAACCTCAATACATACATGAATAACATCCTTTCTTCAAGACTCCACTACTATCAGCATACACATGTGAAGTTTAATTTGAGACATTCATGTATAAAGCGTCTTTAACTTCATAGACCTTTAATGAAACATACTATGAACCTACCACAAACATAATCATCAATACTAGTTGAAAGTTCAGTCACAAGGATATTAACTATCCAAGGCACTGTTACTAATCTGAGACAGTTTATACTTAAACAAGAAAACAGGACAGTCAAAAATCACTGATCATGCTTGATCTGATCATGTTTTATTTTACCATTGATTGGCATGAAATCCTTCAACCCTCAATTCACGCAACCATCATTAACTCTATCAGTAGACTGTCAAAAATAGAACCATCATTACCTCTCACCATGCATGGTATCTACATGCTATTGTAGTCTGCAACAAAACGTTTTTCACACACCCAGACCTCCATACACACATTTTCTCGAGTCACTGGCAAAGTTCTTCATACCATCATTAAGAAGAACAGTTACAAAACTGTATAACAGAAAACCCTAGCCCGATGACCTTCAATAACCTCCATTATCTCTGCAAATGTAAAACTCCGTGCATTTCTTACTTCCCACTACATTTTCTTCATCCTCTCATATCACATTCAAAGAATTCCCACACAAACTAACGTTCCACTCCAGTTAACCACCTCTGAATGCATTTCTTTGTGTCTTCTACCCACGTTCTGTTTGTAGACCGTTGGAAAAACTGTTCTTAACTATCAAAACCCCGATTACTGTTGTTCCAACACTGAAATTGAGTTGTTAGCCAAAAGACACGGGTTCATCAAAGCCATCATTGCAATTGTTAAAGGCAATGAAGTAATAATAAGATAGGCCAATTAAATAAGTCTTAAACAGTGACTTAAGAACCTTTCAATAGTAGACCACCTTCAAAATATAAGGCATGAAAAGCTTGTGTTAAGAATGATCAAGAGTTCTAAACCCTAGGTCCTTAGGGTTTTAGAAAATACTTTTGAACCATGTAGAGTATTTGAAGTCATCCTTGACTAACCCCCACTTGCAATATTTTCTTGAACATAAAACCTATGAATAAAGTAAGTTTGATTCAAACTGTTGCAATGACAATTCTTGTATAGCCACCTTTGCATAGTGCATCACCACTGTGAAATGCAACTTTTGTATCAACTCTACCAACACCTCACACCACCAAAACACCAAGTGAACATATTTATGTCTTGGACAACTTGATAGGCAATTTGTCATGGAACAACATCAACACCATGTCATGAAGCATCAACACCAAACAAGTAACCTTGTGATACCTTGAAGCAACTCACTCAACAATGCCAATGCCAACATGTTTAATATATAAATTTGGATCATTTTAACTTCTAATGAAACCTTGAGATGTAAAGAAGACATTAATTTTAGAATACTATAAACCATAACTTGGTTTCTTTAAGTTACAAACAAGGTGTTCATTACCTTTCTAATAAAACCCACAGGTTGAGACATATAATTTCTTCATGTAAATCACCATTTAAGAATACACTTTTAACATCCGTTTTAGCCACAAGAGTAAATGTTTCATTATAATCTAGGCCTTCTACTTGGGAGAAGCATCTAGCAACTAATCTAGCTTTAAATTTGTTATCCTCATTATTTGCATTGAACTTAGTTTTATACAGCCATTTACATGATAAACAATATGCTTGAATGCGGGTAGCTTTAAGTGAACTAGTTTGTTGCTCAATAGGTGTAGTTTAGGTGGAAGTCGAGTTTCATAATGTTCAAATGGATGCCAATTTATCACAATCTTCATAACTCAATTTTTAAGATTCAATACAACTGGTTCACTTGTACCTCCCTACATGGTGGTAGCAAGTGAAAATCCTACTTGACAATAGCAAGTGAAAGTTCCACATTTACAGGAAAACCACTTCCAACTAAACCAAACATATATTTGAAGCCAATTGACCATTTCTTTTCAAAATTTAATGCACATGTTTATAAAAGATAAATCTAAGTATTTTGCAGAAGAATTCATTCCTATTGAATCCAACCAATTCAAACATTCAAAAGGAAATATTAAATTCCAACTGGTTCTATGGAAGTTTCACCTCCAACTTCCTCTAGGCCAATTGATGCAATTTGAAGGATTACCTAATGGATTTTGATGTTGATAGCTAACATCGTGTGTTGCCCGTCGTTAATTTTGCAAAGATGCAAATATGCCACAAAATATGCCTCATTTCAAGTATGAAGATGAAAGAAGAAGTCAGAGAGGTTCTGCCTATTCTCGAGACACCCAGAATTGGCGATCAATTCTAGATCAACTCCTCATCCTTGACAAAGCTTTAGGAACATATCTAATCACCGATTAAAATTTAGAGCATGTCATTTTTACACCATCAAAGGGATATCTTCAGTTACAAGTGAAAATCAGTTCTATGAGAAGCTATTGCCATAAATAGGTTCATTCTACTACAGAAAGAAGATCAGCATGTTGATGAAGACTCCTAATTGTCATAGGTAGTTGCACACAAGGCACAATGTCTTGGATCCAAGTGACAAGTGTCGTCTTCTCATGAACATGAAAATTAATCATTTTCATTTAAAAGGGGAATTACAATCATTTGTAAAGGGGTTCAAAGGGTCTGAAAGGTTCATGAATTCAGAGGTGATTGAAATTAGGATAATTTTGTAGGGGTCATTTAGTTAGTCCATGTTTATGAGTCATTCATGACATCAATATTGTGTTATGAATTGAGGCTTATATGAATATATATTGTATTGTAATTGTAATTGTCTCTAATTTTGAAGTGTATTTTTTTTTTTTAATAAAATGATCAAGGATTGTTGCGTTTTTCAAGCACATTTGATGCTTTGAGTTCTCATGGTTTGCTTTCTATATTCAAGGAATGGTGTAAATGTTTCCTAAAAATAATGAGAATGTTAAGGCTTCAAATGGATTATTATTTATGATTGCATTGTAGGCTTTTGTAGATTTTATTAGCATAAGGTGATAATATTTCCGTTGATCATAGGGAATGTTTGAATGCTGTGATGCACAATACATGACATTATGACTCTATAACCCATAATAGGCACCAATCAATCTTTTGCAGTCCCCATTTTCAGAACTATTTTGACATGACAAAACTTAAAGTCATTTATTATTTATTTATAATTATTTGCTTGCTTCATACGTAGATTTAAGGGATTACAAAGAAATGGCTATTTTCAAAACAATTTTACAAATTCTTGTTATAATTTTGTGAAGTCTTCCATTTGCTGGGCATTGGGTTATAGATATGTTGCATATTACAATTAGTGTCATAAAGAGAAATGCCCCTAGGTCTTGCAAAGGAGAATAGATTTGTCTTCTTTTTGTTGGTCTAACTTTTAGTAGCTTTAAGCATAAGATTTGACTAATCTTTGGAAGTTACTAGAATACAAGTTGGAGAACCAACACCTAGTTTATGAATTATAAAGTTGTTAAAGAAAATCTAAAAATAAGGCCGCCATCTAATCTTAAATAAAGTGTCAACCTACAAAATGCTTTTTGAAAAACCAAATATTAAAGATTTGAGTAGAGAGGAAGTACTTGACCAAAGGAATTTGTCGACTTCTAATTTGAATGTAGAAACACTCAATACTTTATCATTTAAGTCCATAAACTATGATATGAAGGAAACCCTACAAACTTTACAAACTATAAACTACCATTTGAGTCTATTTATTTTCTTTATAGAATAGTTATTATCCGACCTAGTGAAGATTGATAATGTGTGTCTATTTATATATATATGAAATTGGAAAGACCCTGCCAGTAGGTTGCTTTATTAGACCAACACTGTGGATGAGGAATTTGATAGCCTTTGCTATTTTGGTCACCTTGAAATGTTCTTGGCTGTGGGAGACTTTGAAAGGAGACAAAGTTCTTTCCCACTCAAAAAGGCAGGGATGGACCCACAACAATATCAAAATCCCCACAAGTCTTCTCTCTAATGTAATGGCGTCCTAAAGCTTTTATCATCTCTGTCTTTGAGAAAGTCCAACAAATTTGAGTTAATTTACCCTACGATTCTTGGCTCCTTCCAAGAAATCTGTCCCCAAGATCTCGTTGATGGCCGCTTCAATGCCTCCACCTTGAATAACAAACGCTTTATACAACCTTACATCACTAATCTCAGCTAGAAACACCACCTTGAGGGCTCTCCCCTGTCAAACAGACCTTGGAATCCATGCGGAAATGTGAAAGAGACAGCACAGAGAAAACAAAATATGTTCGATCTGTGGGTATCTGACTAAGCTTTGCCTTTATGAAACATGCCCAATAATGAGGTTACACGGCCACTATGTCCTTCCAACGAAAGTGAAAGTACGCAGAGTGGACCAGCGACATTAAAATTAATGATCTCCACCACTTATCAAGAGGACTAAATATCATCCCCTAAGACCTTCTTCATGAATCTATATCATCACTTATGATTAATTTTGTTAATGTTATGAGATTTCCACAATTCATAATGTTTTAATTTCATCTGGATTTTGATTGTGTTTGTATTATGAGTGTTTGATTAGATAGGTAGTCCACCGCTTTTATTGACCTTCTTATGATAATGTTGTATGACCTAATAATTTGAAAGAATTTAAGATGGGCCATAATTTTTGAGAATATAATTATTTATCATATTGATGATCTACGATTTTGGAGGCTACAAAGATCACCATCAAGTCTCCTTTAAAGTATAATTAAATCTATGCTACACAAATGGACCATATCTATTTTAAGAATCAAAGCAAAGGCCTTGGTCTTAATGTTAGTTTCATTGTTAAAGCTTCTTGAAAGTTGTCTTGATCAATCTACATTATGGCATTTGGTGATACATCTAGCTTTATATTGACTTGGATTATCTTTATAGTTTCCATTTAAGTTAAGCTTGTATGATCTTCGAGAGGGGGGATTCATTTAATCTTATCTATCACAAGAGAAGCCTATTTAGATGTAGACTCTATTATTGAAGGAAGATATTTTATAGTTGATATATAGTAATTCTAATGAGTATGTGTAATAAATTTGTCCCCTTTGAGTCTATATGCCTCACAAGAGTTGAAGAGGACGAGGACAATGATATTCCTCTTTTCCAAATCCTTGAAACAATCAAGAAAAAAGTGGGTACTAATACTTGTAATCACAATGATCTTTAAGTTAGTTTGTCAATAGTGCCTCAAGTGTATATCTCCTACCCTTATGATATGTTGTTAATAATATTTTTGGATTGAGAAAAAATATTTGTATACATATTTATGACATTTGTTTATTGAAATGTTTTCACATTTGTGTATTAGAGATGTATATATGCCTTAATGAGGGACTCGAAGAA
This sequence comes from Sequoia sempervirens, assembly GCA_007258455.2. Lineage (NCBI taxonomy): Eukaryota > Viridiplantae > Streptophyta > Pinopsida > Cupressales > Cupressaceae > Sequoia > Sequoia sempervirens. The sequence continues at coordinate 74,865 of VDFB02087515.1, read as the reverse complement.
GAAATCCAAATCAAATATTCATGATGCTTCTCCACCTACACCCATGGTAAATTTGTTGTTCACATTGCTAGAAGTCCCTTCAACCATATGATGTATTCATTCAATTTTTGTTATGATTATATACAAAGATGTTCATAAGCCTTAGTGAGAGATTGTTTGGAGATAGTAGGGGATGAGAAAGCCACAAATCTCCCACCCGTGTACATGGTAAATGAATTATTACCATTGAATATAAAATATCACAATTTCATTCAAGAAAAAAATTGTCTATCATAATAATTAAGTTGAATTACTATTTTATAGGAGGTAGAAAATGAGTGGGTTCAATTAATAGTTTGATTTTGTAGATACAAAATATTGTAAGATTATATTTAGATAATTATGGGCTTGATATTATTAATTTTGCTTGTCATAAGGATACTTTATATTTTCACTTGACAATCTTAGTTGATCTTGAAATTTGCCAAAAAGTAGGCTATTTTTCCCTTCTATTTTACACAATTGATAATTATGATCATATTTTTTTCTTAGTTCTCCTAGGTAGATAATTTACAAATATAGATATCTAGAATTAATCATGTCCTAACAACACACTTAATATCACCACTTTTGTCACTTTTGATACCATACTAAGCTCATCATAACTAGATTCTCATCATATCATCACTAGTTGATAAGATAAATTATATGTATTTAATTAATTAAGACTTGTCCTCTAACATTCCCTCAATTATCTAATTAATTAAATAAATCATATTTATTTAATTAAACTAGTTCATCCTACATATATTTCCCCTAATTGATTAAATAGTCTAGCTTATTAACTAATTAGCCTAAACCCCCAATACTAGTATAATCCCTCACTAATAGGATAATCATGTCACATGTCCATAATTTAAAATTAAAATATATACAAGTCACCAATCTAAAATAAAGTCAACATTCAATCCTGGCTATCAAATCAATTAAATTAATCATAGCCACCCATATCCAACTACCTTCTTTATAAATTCAAACTAAATTTTGATCCCCACCATCCATCTAATCAAGTCAAACCTAGACCTCCATCCACCAACAATTAGAATTTAATCTCTTGTCTCTCCTAAATTCAAATTCAAATTTCATCTCAAGCAATCCTAGCTTTCCATCCTAAACCAATCTCATCCATTCATTTATCCTCGTCAAAACTATAAATCAAACCATTCCCAATCTATTTTCAATGAAGAAGAATGAATTGCAAAAAGGTTATGTTAGAATTCTTGAGCATCTACACTCATCCTTTCCATCAATAAATCACAAGAATATACATGGAATCAAGAGGGTGTTGGTAAGAGAGTTTCATGATTCTCTTATTATTTAAAAGTGCATTCACTTTTGCTCTAACGAAGTGTAACCAGGTGAAAAATAGGAGCTTGTATTGTGTATTTTTTACTATTTTATTCTACATTTTTTTAGCACAACAAAAAAAAAAGTCCAATCAGAAATCAAATGAAAATAAGAATTAAACCAACTTCTTAAGTTATGTTTTCACAAAAAACTTTTTTTTTGCAATGAACATTGTGTAGGAAAAATTAAGCAATTTCATAATGTTTCACTTTATTTTGAGCTTTTTTAGGAAAGAAACTAGTAATAGTTGTTTGACATGTTGCATATGATAAATGGTGCTTGAACACATTTAGAAAAAACCCTATGTGGCAATGATGGTCGCACCTCTCCTAGTGAATCATCATATAATGAATTGCATAATTGTGTTCAAATATAGCAAATGGAAGGGAGTTAATTCATATCTTACAATAAATTGAGTGTTAGAAGGTGGGAGGCTACACTATTTCACCTTGTAGAGCCCATAAAGAATCATGTCTATTTTTTCTTTAATCTTGATCAAAGCATTGTTGTCACTACATAAATGGTATACTTCTTCAATGCCTGAAAAGAATAAAATGAGTTGAGGAAGGTGAAGAAGTCAAGTGAAGTAATGGAGAAGGCTTTGAGAAGGGCATTGGTGCATGCTACTCTTTGACAAGGAGAGTGGGTATTAGTCCCCAAGGAAAACTCAATCTCTAATGCATGATAAAGGGCCTTGTCTTTGTGGAGGTTGAAGCATATTGTTGCCTTTAGGATGCTTGCAACATGGTAAAGACCAATATTTTCATACTCCAAAGACTTATTTCTAATAGTTCTAGCACCAAAATACTACTATAAATGTCTCCCCTTAATGCTCAAATTTGTCAAATTTACAACAATTTCACCTTAAATTTTTCTTCCTAACATTACTTGTCAACATAATTAATTTTTGATATGCTTTTCTAACATTCTATATTTTTTTAAGAAAATAATTATTGATTAAAATTTAACATTAGATGACCTTTAGCTTGTGAGATATATAGGTGATGAAGCTTAAAGCCCCTCGGTCCTAATGTGAATCCTTTGCCTGCAATGAGGGTTTGAAGGGATGTCCTCCTGAGGGTGAAGTGGCTCCTTCGAATATTGATTTTGTTCAGAATTCCTTTTCGGGGAACCCAGTTCCTGGTAAGACTGGTTTGCTGGAGAGCTCCCCTATGTTAGGGCTTAAGGTTTCATAAAATGTGGGTGATCAATCGAATGATCCTGTTGTTTGGGTAATTCTATGATGGAGGATAAGCTGATTGATACTAGTCCTGTTGAAATGCAAGGGATTGAAGTGGTTAATTGTTCTTAGGTTTTTTCTTCGGCTGACAGGGAAGTGAAGAAGGAGTGTCTGGAAGTGTTAGCTAATTTGGCTAACTTGCCAAACAAGGAGAGGATCAAGGTGGACGTTGTGGAGGTCGAGCATTCCCCCGCCGAAGAAGAGGACGGCCACAATAGGGATTGTGTTGATGCCCCTGATGACTTGGAGCATAATGATCAGCCTTCGGTTAACTGGGATGAAATTGATATGAATATGCTTTGTAGGATGGCTAAAGATGGGACAAGAAACCTGCTTTCTTTGGTTAAGTGGTTATTTACTGAGGTAAAGGAGCTCAATCTTCAAATGAAAAATTGGCAGGATGTTTGTGTTGCTATTCTTAGGAGCAACCAAAAGGAGTGTGAAATAAAAGGCAAAGTGAAATCAATGCATGTTAAGCTTGATAAGCTTTTGATGGATGTTGGTCGTTTGGGGCTACACACGAGGAAAGGATTTGCTCTTTGGAAGGTATTGTTAATAAAATGTTGGAAAACAGAGTTGCAAGCCTGGAGGATAAAATTGGAAATATGTCGGAGGACTTAAAAACAGTGGTCAATATCAGTAATAATTCTTTGAAAAACACTGCGATGGGTTTTTCTGTTCTGAATGAGAATGTGTTGAATTAAACAAGTAAACCTCTTGACATGGATGATATGGAGAATATGATTGAAGAGGTTAGTGGCTCTTATCTGGTGGAGAAAGCGGAGGCTTCTACTCCTACGCTAGATAAAGACTTGCAGGTTGGTTTGTGCCTTAGGACGAGAAGTAAAACAAGAAAGAGGGTTGTTGTGACTGTTGAAGAGTTGAAGGATGTTATCAGTATGCATGAGGAGGTCATTAAGGAGAACATGGCCTCGGCTAATGTCTTAGATAAGTTACTATATCTTGTGCTTCCTTTTTTGGTTCAGCAGGTTTGTTGATGTTTTTTGTTGTTGGGATTGCTGACGAGTTGCTTTTGTTACATCTTCCTCACAAATTTTGGTTTTTGGGCTGCCGGGTTTAGTGTTTGCACTTTTTTCAACTTTTCATCTTTGTAAAGGGTTTCTGTGGTCCCTTCAAAACCTCTTTTTCCTTATCAAAACATTAAATGACCTTCATTAAATTTTTCTTCCTAACATTGCTTGTCAACATAATTAATTTTTAATATGCTTTTCTATATATATCTAAATAGATCACAAATTATGGATAGATATGGTCATCTTTTTCAAACCAAACATTATAATAATAATGTTAAAAACTTAGTTTCAAATATTATTGTAACATGAAATAGATAATAAAAACAAGATTTCAAAATTCAAATTACAATATTAAAAAATTGTATTTATTTTGTTCACAAAATATTTTTATTATTTATTATAAAAATTATTATGATCTATTTATTAAAACAAAACAAACACAAATATAATTATATCTACAAATATATTATTATGTCTAAATATATCATATATATACAAAGTCTCTAAATCTTTAGATCTATGTACAACATTAATCTTGTTTGAATTCAAGCAATTATTTGGTATATTGACTCCTCCATAATATTTGTTTGTAACCCACAATCCCAATAATCATTATTAAATATTCAGAAAATCTAAATCATGAAATGGAAAGAATCCATTGTAGATTTTGAACATAAAATGGCCTGAGATATGTATGGATATGCCTTTCGTGAACTACTACACCCCATGTTTGTAAATGGGGTATTATTTGGGTTGAATCTTTGGGTTTTATTAATATCTTATTTGATAATTTTTGATGTTGTTTTTTATATAAAAATATGTTAAAAAATTATAGATTTTCATATTTATAAAGTATTTTTTATATTTTAATAAGGAAATTAATAAGTTGTGAAGGTTGTTTAAATCTTAAGTTATTAAGATGTATATATTTATATTTGATTTCAATATATTTAATTTTATTAATGTTTGTTTATGGTAATATATTTATATTTTCATTTTAATGATATTATTTACATCATGAAAATTAAAGTGGTAGAGTAATATTTCTCTATTTTTTTTCCCATTTTACATAGCAAATAATTGCAAACCATAAAATAAAGCTAGACCCAACCTCACAATCTATTGTTTTTCCTCTCTCAGATTCGATGATTGGAACACTATTTCAAGGAAAGAGATATATTATTGGAACACTATTTCTTTGTTCTATTTGATTTTTGGTTGTCTTTTCACCACATTTTAGAACACATGTTTGATGATAGTTTGACTTTGTAATCTTCTTTATATATCTATATATATATATATATATATATACCAAATTTAAAATTACAAGTTTATAATTTTATAGTTTAAAAACAATGTCTTATGTTAGAATTTTGATACTATTTTTCTAGAAATTATTACTTTTTGTTGATTCCTCATGAATCTTTTCATTGGCAAGTGGTAGAATATGCAACTATTTACTTGACTTTTAAAGGTTAAATGACTTTAGCATCACTTAAGTTTTTCCATCCCTTTAAGAGGACACATGTAGATTGTCTATATACATGAGCAATTGAAATTGAAAGTTTTATTATATTTTGTTTTGTAAAATATTCTCTGTCTATTTATTTGTAATTTATCAACAAGTTCATTTTGTACATATCTTGCAAGTGTCGCATTCCATGAGAGCACATTTAATTGGAATTTGTTTTCTTAAACAACTTGTATTTCTTCTATATGTTTCCACATTTTGTGTGCATGTCTATCAAAACTACAACATTTGACAAAGTTGTAGTTTTTATCTTTTATTTATTTTTTGATCTTTCATGCCCAATTTTAAGTCTCTCATTTCAGTACAAGCTCAAAAGATGTTGAAGGTTTATGAATTTGACTTCACAATTGTTAATTGCATTTTTCTTAAAACATCCAATATTTTTTTAACAAAAGAATAGTTGTTAATTGTCTAGTTGTAAAAATTCCTTGTATTAAATCTTATTAATCCGCAATCACTTCTTGTATATCATATTTATGTATTTACTCATTGAAAATGTTTTAATTTAAATGTATTTAAGTTGTGTGTATAGAATAAGAGACATTATATATCTATATTTCCAATAATAATATAGATTGCTCCTAAACCTAATTATGTTCATCAAACAAGCACAATACCTCTCAATAATTGGAACATACACAACTTGAAAGTTCGTTGGAGTAGAGGGCAAAATTCATACATGTCTAGACAAAACCCAATCCAACTGAAGAATCTATCTAGAAAAGATGATTCCCTTTCATTAGTGGTATGAATGAATGAAAGATTTTAATGACGTCCACGAGACTAAACAGTCTATGGGACCAAGACCCAACTTAATTTTCTTTCATGCTCTTTTCTAAATCAGATCTCCTACTATTGATTTTGACTAGAAGGCTGGCCGTCTGGTTGATCTTATCCTCCTCGAATAACTGCTGCATATCATCCATACCCAAACTATTTGCATACTGTTTACGGATGTCTTCATAAGCTATGCATTCCAAGAAGAAGTGTCGCTCTGTCTCAACCACCCCCTTATTGCAGAATATGCAGGTTCTTTCTTCCCACGTTTCCTTAGGAGACTTCCATCTACCGGTCTCGCACCTAAGATGATGTGATCCTGTCCTCATCTGTGCTATTAACACCCTCGCTTTCCCTTTAATAGCAGCCCCTAAATACGTTTTTTCACCATGATCCTTTGTCGGGTTAAACTCTTTGATGTAGTATGCTTTTTTTCGCCCAATCTGATTTGACCACATGGCAGTCCTAAATTTTTCCTTCACGTAATCTTTTATTTCACTATTGGTGTTGGGACACTCCTGCAATTTGATGTCCCACTTGTTCAGCCACTTGTTGTTCTGCTTCATCCAAGTAGGAAAGCGGCAAAATCTGACATCCCATCAATTATTGGCCCCTCTCAGGCTCTCTGTCCCCTCCATTAACCAATTGTCCTTTTCGAAAGGTTTTTCTTGTTTTTTCCTCCACGCACTTGAGTATCTTCTCTTCACTATTCATTTCAGTTGGATATGCCACGATAACATTGAAAACTACATCCTGGAAATATCCAAGATTTGAGTTATCTATATCGCAACATCCATGAAACAATTGTATTTGGGTTCTGCTTCTCAATCTACCATTATCTGGATTTTTCAAGAAATAGATAATGAGATAAATTTATGTAGGTAACTTGGCCAAGAATTTCTGAACCAACCAGAGTTGTGAAATGTGGAAAAAAGGCAAGGAGAAGAGAAGCTCCATTACAGAGCATGAGGATTATGTAAAAGCAGCTGCTTGGGCATGGTATCTGCACGGAGCCGGAGCACCATCTAAACATGTTGAAGAATCCAATATACAAACCAGACAACAATTCCCCATTGAAAGACGACCCACAAGATTCAAGCTTGAGGCTATGGGCCTCCTCAACAACAACAATTGGATGGAAAACAGTTTGGCAATACTGGATACAGTTGGATCAGATTCTGATACTGGGTGCACTAGTTTTCGGGACTTGTCCTCAGAGGAATGTGAAACAGAGATTTGTGGGAGCTCTTTGTTTGATTATTATGAGCTTGCGGCACTTTCAAAGCAGCTTGAGCTTCTGTATTGGGGAATTGCTAATCCAGCTTACGGAAAAGAAGCGCCTATGAGCATGAAATCATGGATGCATCAGAAGCCAAATACTAGATTTTCAAGAAATTCTTCTCAGGTGGTGATTTCTGGATACATTAAAGGTAAGGAAAGTTCAGGGTCTAAAAAGAAGCATCACCAGTGGAGGTTTTACAACTTGGCTAGAAAGCTTCAGGCATTTGGAGTTGTTGGAAATAAGTCACATCTGGATCAACAATGGACTGGTCAAAAAGGATCAGTGGTTCAGTTGTTAAAACACTCTAGTAGCAAATGAAAGGTCTTAAATTCAAGTCTTAACTGATCCATATGAGCTGTATCTCAACATGTGGCATCAGAATCAGATTAAAAGCCCCGAACACCTGAAGTCGCACTTGGATCCACGATGGGCTGACCAAAGAAGGGCCAGTAGGTCAGCTGGTAGAATACTCCAGCAACAAATGCAAGGTTTTAGGTCCGAAACAAATTTAGATTTTTAAAAAAGCAATCATGTTCAGCATCACATCTGTGGAATTAAGCTCCACCCGGACTAGAAGCCCTTGCCAGGCAGATGTGATACTGTTGGACATTTTTATCCAGCTGCTACTCTTGTTATCCAGCGGCAGAGGCTTGGATCATGAAGATGGCATGTGTATCCCCTGCTGGAGAACTGCTTTCCTGCAGAGCTTGGAACTCAGGGTGTCCCAAGAAGAGAGGGGTAGTGTTTGAGCCTTGAGCTTTAGTCTCTCAAACTTGGGTCAAGGAGATACCTGTAATGGTTGTTCATGGTTTCCACTTGAACTGCACGCCCACTGCTCGAATCTAATTCATGGGTTTACTTGAACTGCAATCTACTAATGGTATGAATACATGATGCCTTGTTTTAAATGAAGTTGTCTAAATTCTTGTGAACTCTTTTGCAGATTAAATAGTTGAATAAATGATTTAGGTAATGGTGTCCATAATGGTTGATGACATTAGGAGTAAGCCAAATACCTAAGTGGAAAGTGGAGTACATCCCTATTTTTTCATAGCTCTGAAGTTTTCTGCAATTAAATAGTCTGATAAAATTTAAAATAAAATTAAAAAGAATCGACGCTTTGGACAAAATTTAAGAAGATGGTGATTCAAAAAAAAAAAGTTAGAGAAATTTTTAGTTGATGATCAACTTACAGTAAGATTAAGGAATCATAATATGCTACGCTTAGCCTACACACTTCAAGATCTACTCCCTTTTAAATCCTATAACATCTCTGAGAAAGTGTCGATTATAAGTCTTCTCTTTCACACGTATTTATCCACTTACACCTCAAAACCTGTTGGTGTGGCCTTTCTCATCTTCTGGTCTGTTTTGCTCCTGGTTTTGGTGGTCAAGTGTTGGTTGACAGTTTTTTGTTGTGCTGCGGTGACTTCTCTGGTTCTCTGCTTTTTGTGCGGGTTTTAGATGTCCTTCAAAACCTATTTTTGTTGTTCTGCTTTGTATAAGACTTTGATGTTTGATTTTTATCAAAGGTTTATAGGGCTAGCTTGTTTATTTGTCATGTATTTCAAAAGCCCTTGCATACAGAATATCACAGGTGGGTTGTTGCCTTAAAAGAACCACTCAGGAGTTATACATACATAGTGGATATTTTGATACAAGAACTTTTCCATTCACTTCATATTGTTAAGTTGATCTTCTATTCTTTGCCAAAGTTCATAAAGTTTGTATATAATTGTCCGTTGGGAACTTTAGTATAGGTGGTTGATTCCTTGTACCTTGGTGACAGAAAATGAGTAGATGTAACTAGAAATCTATTGCTGTAAACCTTTAAATCTTAGAGTACACTCTAAGTAATGAAATTCCACTTTGGCTAGTCTCAATACTTACAACTGTTTTAGACAGGTGTTCTGTAATCGAAAAATTATAAAAAGTAAAAAAATGATTGAATTTAAGTAGGGGAGAGGGGCTCATAGTGGAGCGGGGTCTAATAGTGGGGATAGAAGTAGTCCGCAGTGGACCCTATAGTGGAGCACCTTAATATCTAATTGCAAAACACTTTTTATCCAAAAAGTACACAAACTGACAAATCATGTGATGCCACATCAACCCGCCAATAAAACATGACTTAGTGCACCACTATCGGTCTCACTTTTTTCTGGGGCCTTTTTGGATACCTCAACAAAAAACATGTTGATGTGGCATCATATTTGATGATGTAGCTCTAAAAGGAAATATATAAGCACATGAGTTGCCAAATAAACTATTTTACAAAATTGGGAGTGATTTAAAATTTCCACATAAGATTTTGAGAGATGCGAAGTTAGGATGCTCCACTATAAGCCCCTCTCCCCTAGTATCAAACAGAGAAAAGATGAAATAGTTAGGGACTGCTGATTTGAAAGCTTCTGACAAAAAACTGCGTAAATTTTTGCATCAAAGATTGCTAATCTTCATAATACCGGTGGAGATAATGTGAAGTAACCATGTTTTGTAAAAGGGTCATGAAAAGTGATGGAAATAAGTAGTGCTCGCATCAAAACTTTAGACACATATAACATGATTGGGTTTGAAATAATAAAATCTTTTGAAAAAGAGAAAAAAAACAAAGGCCTTGATTCAAAGTTAGTAGTTACATTATTATTATGAGAAAATCAGATTTTTGGTCTCTAAAATGAAAAACTTGAGAACACAGAGGACTCAGTGCTTTGTCAGGTGTTGTGGAATTGTAATGTAAGGACTTGTGCTTTCTTAAATGTAATTCTGAAGTTCACAAAGGGGATTCATCCCATGCCTCTTTACACATTATAGAATTTAACATGGATATAGTGAAACTGATAGTGATTGTTAAATAATGGAATTGGTAAACATGGTATTATGGTGCAAAAAATATAATGTGATCGAGGCAAATAATACTTGAAAAGATATTATTGAATGGTTGATAGGTAGAAATATTTGTGATGGAAGCAAACAATAGTTAAAGATTAGAGATAAGATTTTCACAGTCCATATTCAATGTGTTTTTTTCTGGATTTTACTGTGTGTAGTTTATTTGCATCAATGTTTCGGATCACACTCCGTGATCCATCATCACTTTGATGAATCATGGAGTGTGATCCGAAACATTGATGCAAATAAGCTACACAGTGAAATTCAGAAAAAAAACACTCATTGAATAGTTAAAAGATTGGATAGTTAAAAGATATTATAGAATGGCTGATAGGTAGAAATATTTATAATGAAATGGCAGGAGCATTTTCTACATTGTATAGATATTGGATACGAAAAATTTGACTAAGATATTCAGAACTCAAACATGACTTCCAAGTTTCCTCATACTTAGTTGTTTTTATTTCTGAGTGGGCAGATCTTGTTAAGGCTTGCCTGACCTGGGACTTGTAGGTTTGGCGGTTTTCCAACAAATCTGATAATATTGACTGATAGAAACGTTTCTTAATGCAGATAAAGTTACACTTATTGGAAAAAATATGTATGCATTTAATACATACATGCATACACCATTCATACTTAAGCATGTATACGCATCTACTTATATACTATCTTTCATTAAATGTTTCAACGTATTTCTCTCTCATGTCGAGTTCACTTAAACTTGGGAGTTGTGCACGTATGGATTCCCTGTGAGGGGTAGAGCAGATCTAGTGTGTTGGAAAATATACAGTTAATTGGTTTGTTGTGGGCATTGAAAGCTAAAGCATGAGGGGATTTTTAAAAAAATAACTGTTCTAACTTTATTAGATTAGTTAATCAACAGTTATACTCACTAAAGCAAGCAGAGAAGCGCTAGGAAAATATGGTACATTTTGATCCCTGCATATTACAGAAGAAAACTGTAGACATCATGAATTCGTTTCTGTTTTTCTCATTATTTTCTTATAAATTAATTAAATAAGTTAATTATTTTCAAATTAAAATTATATTCTGTCACGAATTCTAATCTAATTAATCGATTTCAGGTCATAAGTGATTAATAATTCACAATTAACATATTTTATATTCCTAATATTGATCAATTAAATCCACTTAATTAATTAACCTTTAGTGCTAGTAAAAAAAGTAAGTCACAGATCGAAGTTCTCAGCCCTAGGAATTTCTAGGAGTTGTATTTATACCTCAATAACAGCAATAATAGAATAGCATGGGTTATGCAATACATAATATTAGAATGTGACACTTAACAAAAATCATATATAGAATAAACAACAATCAAACATCAATTTAAATTATCGTCAATAATGTCCTTTACATATTATATTCACATAATCTGATACAATAAAATCTAGACTTAATACACTTCCTTTTCTTCTTTGTTTCTTCTTGCTTTCTTACATATATCTTATTCATTTCTTGTATCTTGCTACTACATCTCTCTCTTTCTCTCACAATATCTTACTATCTATTCTTATACATGATATTCAAGGCATGCCTCTTACAATATACACCTGTTCATATTAGGCCTTGTGCTCTGCATTACATCTGTGACTATTTGTGGTGGGTGCTGATGGCTTATGTACCTTTGTTTTGTCTTCTTCTATAGACTTGTCAACATCATCTCTGCTTTCAAACTAATTTCTTGTCCTCAAGACATGCAAAATGAATTAAGTAGCAAGAAAAATATTTTTGTAGATCTCCTTTAGCTAGAAATGTGATGTCCCATTGCATTTTTGTCTATTGCAAAACTTGTATTGTACATTGACCTGTGTCAGGATGTGCTCTACTTCTGGTACCATGGATGGAATCTATAGTTGCTGGGCCACATTCTTTGCATTGTAGAGAAAACCAGTGACATGGGCAAGCCACAACCTGACTACTTCAAACAAGTGTGTAATCTGAGCCTATATTGCTTCTCATTGGTCTTGTAGTTGCTATAGCTAAGAATGCAAAGCTTCCAATCAAGCTCTAATTTTACCATTCATATCTTACATGGAATCATAGGTGGTGGCCACTTGTTGTATTTGTAGCTCAATTTGATCCATCTATCCTTTATGGTTCTTTGACAAGTAGGGCCATTGCAAACAAAGCTGATACATAGTGTTAATGTTTATGAGACTAAGTTGCAAGAGTATTAGTATTTGTCTCTAGGTGGGTATAAGCTGCAAAACATTCCTTCCTTTCCTTTTCCATCTTAGCCTTTGCGAGCTCTACTATAACATTAGTGTAGAGTGTTGTGGCCTAATTATTCATCTCCCTAATAACCCCATCAACTAACTGCTTCAAATTATCTCCCAAGTGGCTGTGATGTATCCCTCTACAATTCCAACAACTTATTTTGAATGCTAGTTATCACATCTTTCAATTGTTTTGAATCCACATGTTGTTTAAGAATATCCTCCCTTACAGTTCTGGTAAAATATGTCTCCAAGTTGAAACTTTTGGAGGGGTGATATGCTCAAAACATCTACCTATGATCTACCCATGGTAGTTGGAGTAGCTATAGATTTGTAATCAATTGAATCTACTTTTGTTTTTGTAAGAAATCATTAGGGGAGAGAGGCTCATAGTGGAGCACCTGAACTTCGTGTTTCTCAAAATCCTACGTGGAAATTTCAAATCACTCCCAATTTTGTACAATAGTTTATTTGGCAACTCACGTGCTTCTATATTTTGTTTTAGGGCCACATCATCAATATGATGCCACATCAACATGCTTTTTGTTTAGGTATCCAAAAAAGGCCCAAAAAAAAGTGAGATCAATAGTGGTGCACTAAGTCATGTTTTATTGGTGTGTTGATGTGGCATCACATGATTTGTCAGTTTGTGTACTTTATGGATAAAAAGTGTTTTGCAATTGGATATTAAGGTGCTTCACTATGGGACCCACTAAGGATTACTCCTATCCCCACTATTGGACCCCGCTCCACTATAGGCCCCTCTCCCCTAATGGATTGCATTGGGGATGCAACAATGGAGGATGATGTCTTATTTGTGATAGTGGTGTTGTATGCAATGACCCTTATCCCTCTGATTGGCTTGTTTCTTGTTGCATGTTTTTTGAGGTTGTTTGTTGTACTTGTTGGGCCTTCAATTCTTCTTATTTTAGGACCCCATGTACCTTTTTCTATAATGTCTCCATTTGGAGTGGTGCAAGAGCACCTACACCTCATCCTCCATTTTTGCTCATTTGATGAAAACAGGTGGTTAGGAGGTTAGAATGAGTATTTTTGAGTCTTTTTGTCATTAATAAGGTCAATCAAGACCATTGAGCAAGATCTAGGGTAAGTTTTTGAGTTTTGGGGTCAAAATGTAGAAAATTGCAAATTTGCAACAATTGTTGTCTTTATAGCCTTGGGAAGGCAAAAATTTGAATTTGTATGTAAATGTGTAAGGTTGGAGTTTTGAACATGTATAAGGCTATTTTGGAGCCATTTGAATGGTTTTTAAGGTCTTAGGTCTTTAGGATTGCAAAGTTTCTTCAAAATGCACAGTTGTCATAATGAAATTTGGTGTAAAATCAACATTAATGAAGTAATCTCATTAACCAACGGTTCCCTCCTTCAAAAATAAGTTGAGGACCATTGTAAATGATGGGAAACAAGTTTAAATAGCTTCCTTTGGTCGAGGCATGAAGTTGTTGAAGTTTTGAAGCACCAATACAAAAAAAACTCTGTTTTTTCTGATTTTACAGTGTTTTTTCCTGTTCTTGTGTGTGGTACAGTCTGGTTTTTCACTATACGGCCTTCTAATTCATTGAAAGAGGGAAGAGTCTTCTTTATTTTTGCGGTGATTTGATTTAATTTCATCAAGTATTGAGTAAGTTACATCAATTTTAGTGAAAGTGGGTCTGAAACCTTCCAAAACAAGGGTTTGGTCACCAAAATCTGAAACTTGGTGGATTGGTAGATTTAGGACTCCTTTACATGCTGCAATTTGTTTCAGAGTGAAAAATGGAGGTTTGCAAAAGTTATGTGATGCCCTAGGTCTGGTTTTTGCCTTGTACAATCCAAAATGTGATCATTTGAATACATTATTTGTTGATTTTTGAGTATTTGAGTAAATATAATGGATGAAAAGCATGGAAAAGGTCTTGGGGAACATGTTGAAGTATTTTAAAGGCATTAGGGGTGTTGGCATGTGCCTTGAAAAGTTGATTCCTTCTTTGCACAAGCCAAATGAAGCCTTTTGGTGGCTTGCAAATTAGTTATTTGATACACCTGCTCTTGGTGTTTGGTCCTATGCTTTTGGGGATTTGTAAGGGTCTATGTAAGAAGTCTAAAACATGGTTTCTTTCTCTGCTATTTTCCTTTAACAAAGTCTTATCGTGATTGTCCTATTGGTGAGTGCTAGAAGGAATGCATGGATAGTATGGCAACGATGGAGGAATGAGAGTTTCTATGAGCAAAGTCTAGTTGTTTGTTCATGTTTTGTCATATTAAGAGTGTCCAAATCATCCCCAAGTCCTGTGGTGATTTCTGGTTTTGTGAGTCAAGTTGTATGATCAGATTGTCTTATTGAAGGGTATAGTTGAACAAGTGTGTCAAGTTGGGTGCTTCCCCTGCCACTCTGCATCATGGAGAAAAATCAATTTGTGTGCATTTAGCTCTATTTTTAGTTTTTTTGTAAGCTTTTTGGTGAGTTGAGGAGAAACCAAATTTCTTAGAGTTCTTAGGGTTGGTTAGCTCAGTGACTTTGGCTCTTGGAAATGAGATTAGTAGGCAGTTTGGATTAGTATGCAAGAAGTGAATTCTGACCTTTGGTGGCTTTTCCAAACTTCTTGGAGGAGCAATCTATTTGTAGTAAGTCACTTGGTTGACTTGAATCATCATCCCAAGTCTTTAGAATCATGTTGGGATGATTAGAGTTTATTTCTAATATAGTTTCAGTGCTTTCTACAACTTGGGTAGGTCATTGAATTATTATTTAATTAACTCATTTATGTTGTCTAATATTGAGAAATTTATTAAAAGGACAACTTAGTTTAATAGCTTGTTGGAAAAGTGTTAAGTTGTATTTAAGTTGGATGTCTAGGCTTGGGGTTCTTTTCTCATGAAAAGTAATATTAAATTTTCTAAAAGGCCTTTGTGAGGGAAAAATAAAATTATTATATTTTTTAATTGAATATTTCCCTCCAAAAAGCTATATAAGGAGGATGCGAGCTCATTTGAAGAGTTAGACTTGTGAATTTGATATTGTTGTGTTGCCAGAGTAAACCTAAGTTCTTACAAGGCTTCTTAAGGACGAAAGCCTCCTAACTAGTCTTATTAATTTCATTCAGGGATTATAGTTGTGCTTCAAATTGAAGTTTTAGTTGTTGGTGTTGTAGAGATGGAAAAATTGGATGTGTTTGAAGAGGTTTTCTGTTGCTAATCCTTGAGTGATTGAATCATGCGATTTTAGTGAATTATTGATGACTTTTGGAAAATTTGTATGCTTGCAGGAATGCCATATTCACCCTCCTAGTTGGAGCCTTGTGGAAGTTGGTATGAAATACATTTTTTCTATTGTTTTGAGATGATAATGATTATAGAATAATAGGTCATACATTTAATGATTGCATGTTTGGTTGCATTGTTGAGCCATACCTTATCTAAGGAGGCATGGGAATGTGGTGATAGGGATGCCTAGTTTTTGGTGCTCTTTTCTCCTTATTGGAGGTGACTAGTGTGCCAATGATGTTTTCATATCATGTTTTAGTGGGAAAAAGATTGTGATAAGGGTTTTTATGTGTTTTTTTTGTTGTTCTAATATTAGCAGCACCTCTAAATGTTGATACAGTCTAAAGTATGATTGATTTACATCTTCAACTTGTTTATCAACCTTTGTATTATATTATAGTGTGTAGAAGAATTTTACATGAATTTTATTGAGTATTATGAAGTTTGGATTTTTTGGAATGTATTAGTGTGACCATTTTTAGAGGTTTTAGAGATCCTTTAGTAGTGTTTTCAAACTGGTTTATATATAGCACTACAACAAGTGTCAATAGACCTGCGTCAATGTATTACATCATCATTCAAGGTATTTGTTGTTTTGTTTCCAAGTTGGGTGGACTTGTTCAAGATATTTGGCTCTTATTAAGGTGTTGCAACAAATTATTTTTCATCAACACTTATTATCAACAACTAATCATTTTTAAAGATGTTTATGATGCAAATGTACTAACATTGTAATGCTTTGGATGGTAATACCTCTAAAAGCTTTATTTTCATGCATTCTATATTGTAATAGTAGATGGTAGTACCATTAGTGAGCTTATTCTTGGGATATTGGGTGAGTGTAGAATCATGATGGACTAAACTATGCTTCTAAGTGGCAATAAAAATACAAAAAATATATAGTTAAGCAACTTGGCATAAAAAATTGAATAGGTTATTAACATAATTTGGAAAATATGTAGAAATAAAATTTGTAACAATTTGAATGTAGTTTGTAGGTTACTAGTTTTTTTAGGAAAAAAATAAATTTATTTGACAAAAATTTGAAATGTCAATGAATAGTACTATAATTTTTGAATAAAAATAAAAAACATGTCATTCCATCCAATATGAGCCATTTTTTTTTTTGAATCTTTCAATATAAGTAAAGGGCAATGCTCAGATGTATGCATATTTTTTTGTAATTTTTTTACAAGTAGATAATTAGTTATGATTTTTTTAGTAGGACTTTAAAAAAATATTTGAAACTAATTTTCCTTCAAAAAGATTAACCTATAGTTTGTGAAGCATAGAGTGTGACACATCTTTTGGATTTGAACAATGTGAAACTTGAAAGTTATGGATGTTTTTCAATCAACCTATCAATTAAGACTTCAGGCATAATGCATGCAGAAAATCAATAATGATAATCTATTAAATTCAAAATAAAACATATCTTATATTGGTAATATGTTGATAATTTCTTTATTAAACCTTTTTCATTTCATCAAATTCACATAAAAAAGTCATCATCACAAAGGTGAATTTTGAAAACCAAGGGAAACCTCTAAATACATTGAGATAGTTGACTTTTCAGGTTTGACATCCCCAAGCCAAATTCAAAATTATTTTATAAGGCCACTAAGTAATTAATTATTGAACATCTATTGGGTTAGAATTTCTAAAAGGCTTAAAGAAGTATGTAAGAATCATATTCCAACCCATGAGTAATTAAATACCATATTTAATAAAGTATTATTTTAAGGAAACATTTGGGAATTTCAATAGGTGATCAAGGTTAAAAGAATTTCTATGCTTCACTTGTCCTCCTTATGCTTTTACATCTTGCAACATGTTCTGGTATGGAAATTTACTTACAAATTAAATTGTTGCTTGAAAGTTTTAAAGCTTTTTATTTTCTTACATCTGTCAATTGCATTTACAGGAAAGTTTTTAAGGCCTTTTAATAAGGAATTTTGGGAAAGGAAGTTGGTTTTGAACGGGTTGAATTGTGCAAGAAGGATTGAGTAGGACTTCATCTCCATTTTCTTTTTAGCAAAGGACCAGGTTGGTCTAGTTTTCCTTGCATATATTTCTTTTCATAAGCCTTGTATTGTTTGATCTGTTGGTTCGATGCTTCTAATTTTATGTTGCCTGGTTCATTTTATCGCTGCATTTTCCTTAGAGCTATTTCAGTTAATGGATCCACAAGAGAATGTTGTCGTTCTTTCTCCAAAGCTCCTATATTGGTGTAGGCAGTGAGGCTGCTGGCAAAGTTGTGGAAACCGGTTTTAAATCTGATAATCGCACTTGTTTGAAATTTCCTAAGCTTTTCATCATATTCGTTTTGTGTAATCCTGTAGTCATATTTCTTTAAATACGCTAGGGTTATAAGCTGCCACGTTTTGTGTTTCCTGCCAAGTGTCTCAACCTAGAATAGGTGAATGAACAGTTGTGCCTGGCTTGAACTAGATCGAGGCTGTGTTTATTTAACTCCTCATATCTTGCATTTTAAACCAAGACACACATTTAATTAGTGGTTGCCCTTAAGCAGCGTAGACCTTCACTATAATGGAATTAACTTATTAAAATAAATATAGTTATAAACAATAATATTATTGTTCAAAGAATTTTTTTTAGTCAGTAACATAGATGATTTTATTAATTAGAAAACTAAATACAATATGATTCTGCTTATAAAAACGACTTAAAAACCTTTCCACACCCACGAAGAATCTTACAAGAGTCCCCTACCCAACACCTTTCCCAATACCCTCCAAAACAGAGGTTACTTAAAATAAAAAATACCATAATCACTAACTACTGTAAAGGGCCGACCCAATCCCTACTAGGGATCAACTACCAACTCACTAGATTATCACTCAGATTGGTCTTTTCTTCACCTGAGACCTGAGACCTGAGAACCATTGAAAAATATTCCTTTCTTTCTCTCTTTGCTTTCCTCCCCTTGACTGTTTTCCAGCCATCCTCTACCCTTGCTGTCGTCGCTTGCTAGTGCAAAGATTCAACCAGGCTCTTCAAAATATCATGCAAACTTCTGATTGTTTGCTGGCCCTAATCAACACTTTTTGAATTCCCTTTTACTTTCACTAGCGATCTCACCATACCCTTTTTCTCTCGACACTCAAGTGTAGTTGCCCAATTTTTGGGATTCAACTCCCTTACATTAAGACCAACAATGTCTCTGTTTTTAGTAGGATTCCCTTCCTGTGATCAAATTTCATCATTTTGTTGCTGAACTACCCTTCTATCAACTCCGCCTCAACAAGCTCATCCTGAGCCCCTTCCACCCTGCTTTTTCTCCTAGCAACTTCTTGGAATCTGAACCTTTTTCTCCACTGTGTAAAACTGGGGCCCAACATCTTTCCACCAGGAGGTTGATTTAGTTGCTTTGTGTTTGGTACATTGAGCAACCAAATGACCAGTTTTGAAGCAAGCTTCGCATCTAAAAGGAATCCCTTCATAGTCCAAGGGCTGCACCCAACAACCTTTAGAAATTTTTAAGCATATCTCCTCCTGAGGAGCCTTTGAAATGTCCATTTCCACTAAAATCCGAGCAAAAGTTGAATGCATAAGGTTTGAAGACCCTTCATCCATCATTAGAAAACTCCCTAAGGAATTCCCTATAGCCTCTAAGCAAGAATGAAACCAAAATTGTAATGGAAAGTTGGGAAGTCTTACCCAGATAGGGACCTTCTCAAACACTTCAGTGGCTGGATTAAAAGCCAGATGCCATGGCTTTAACATCAGTGGATATTTTTCTTCCCATTCTTAGTGGTATTCAAAAATAATCTTGTTTCTATCCTATTCTTTTTCAAAAACAACTATGAAAAAACCTTTTGCCATGGGATAAATTTGGATATATCCTTCTAGAACACATTCCCATTACTGAGTGATCCACTGATGTAAATCCCCCAAACTTGGCCAAAAACCCCTGAATCTTTCTATCAGACCCAACCCAGAAAAAACTTCTTTATTAGAGAAAACTTCTTGCTCGAGCTCTTTGTCTAGCTCCAACGTGATTGAACTAGAAGTTGGAAGTGATCCAGAATCCACTCATTTCCTTTCTTTTGAGCTTTTATTTGAAGGCTTCAATTTCTCTAAAGGACTTGCTTGAGTTCCCCCATCCTAATTTACTTGGAGCCCCTTATCCAAGCCATCACTTCCTGAGAGAACTACTACACGAGGCTCTCCCTTCTAGCTTTGAAGCTCTGCTAAGTCACTCCCCACCGCTACATAGCTGGCTCTACTAGGGATTTTTTCCTTTTCTCTTTTCTCTTTTTGTGAGCTCCTCCCATCATTTCCTTTTTGGCTTCCTCGACTAACACTTTTACTGATTTTTTCTCCGTTCAACCAAGAATCTCCGACAGTAGTCTGGCCTTGCTAGGAAGGTATAGCTTCATACTCCAAGCCTAAACTATCGCCGCTTCAGCTTATTTCCTTTGTGTGCCTAGCTTGAAAACCTCTATTGACCTTCTCCCCCTTGCAAGCCTTGAGACATCTTCGCAATCGAGATTAGACCTGGTGAAACCCTAGTCCCCGCAACGGTAGGAAGCATTCGACTGTTGGTCTCCATTTTTGTGATTGGTCAAAGTATTGTTATTTTGTGGGGAGAAGTGATGCATTTCTTTGAATTTATTATCTTGTTTAAATTCTAATATCACTTATCTTTATTATTGACAAATACAATTATTCAAAAGAGCACCATTTTAGGAATATAGATAATAATATTTTTACAAGTGGGTAAATCTCCTTTACTAAAAGTAAAAGCTAAATCACCCAAATCGAGATGAGGTTATCATGAATAATTTCACTCGAGAGATATAAGAATAAACCATATTATACAATGCGGAAAAAAAAACCTTAAGTTTTGGGTATCCAAATTACGTAGTTATTGTCTCTATAACGTTTTAACTTAAATAATAACATTTGTGAGAATTCAACTATTAATGTATAAGTCACATTATTTGTTAATATTATCTCAACACCTAAGTATGTATATATATTTATCGTCCATAAGGGAAAACAATATAATACCACACATATTTGATGATTATTCACTATAATAACCATAATATATTAGCAATGTGGAAGTTGTATTAAACCTGACATATTATGAACATTATTTAGTTTCTTTAGCTATTTTAAATGACTTGTTATTAAAGGAATGGATAAATGTAGTAATTATTTTAAAAAGACTTTCTTTTTAAAAAATAAGATAATTATATTTGATAGATGATTAGGTGACCATGTTAATTAAGTGCAATAAGTAATTGATCTAGTTGATTAGATCACTAAATTTAGTTAATTAAAAGAATTGACTTTGATCTTACTAGGGTAAGTTAAGTGGAGATTAAATTAAAAATAGAACTATTATATCCAAATCATGGGTAATTCTATTAGAAAAGAAAGGAATGTGACATGTTAACAAATATATATATATTAGTTTGAAACCTTTGATAATATGTATATATTTAATCTTGCAGGTAATTCGTTAAGTTGAAATAAAATGTTTTACCAATAATGCTCAGTTATAAGATAGGCTTATACAAGTATATATATGTAATTGTTTTAAGTAATAGAATAAGAATATTACGTATCAATAATTTATTAATTTTAATAGGTAAATAAGTTGAGGAACTCAAAAGTGAAAATTGAATTATACATTTAGTTAGTTATTTATGTAATTCTCATTGTCGATAAGATATAGTTAACTTTTATTAATGAGTGGATGCTACTTTACTACAACACTCGATGAATTGTGAGAGTCCTAATACATTAGTAGTTGTCTATTAATATATTGATTCATGCTCCATTCAATATGAACAACAAAGGCCTATGAAGTTAGTGGGTAGGTTATTGGAAAAGTTTTAGAAAAGATAATCTTGCCTTGGGATTAGTTAATGGTCTTTTGATAGGTGAATTAAAAATAATTGGAAATGAAAAGGAATTGTTTTAGTTATAAATAGATAAATGAAGAATTTTAGGTAAATGAAAGAAAAGGGTAATCTATTAAAATAGCGATTTATTAATACTTGGTACTAGTTGATATGTAAAGCCCTTTATATGATAGACAAGGTTATTGTATATCTTCTAACCACTGAACTTAAGGTGCTCATTGTTTAAGTTATTCAATTATTTATGTTTACTCTATTGTGGTTTTATTTAAAGGAATAGCTGAGGTCATTATTTTATTCTCCTATTATTAAGCCCAAAGTAAATCACAAGTAGATTATATCCTATTATAGGATTGATTAGGAGAGCATTTATTATTTCTTGATTTTGTGGTAGGACATTACGTTGTCTCTATTAAGATCAAACTTATACCTCATGTAACCTTAATTAAGTGATACATAGTTAGCTCCTATTCATTTCATTTTAAATTTGCTATGTGAATATAATGCATCTCATGGGTGCATTGATTATTGAGGTTAGGGAAGGGGGAATTTGGGTATTGGTTATTGTTCAAATGGAAGTATTGTTTTATCCTTGGAGTATTCATGGTTGTGATGTAATGATTGTTTGAATTGAATTCCATGTCGTTTATTGGAAATTGGGGAGAATTTTGATAATTGTTAGAAAGTGGGTGTTATTGTTGAAGTTGAATACATCATTGAAATGTTTATTTTTTGCTCATCTAAGTTTGAGGTGTGGAATGAGTAGATTGAGAAGACTTTGATCTTGAGGATTGATTCTCATTGGTTCAATGAGGTTTTATCTTTCTCTTGAAATAGTTTTGAATTGAAGGGATTTTTATGTGTCAAGTTTTTGTTGGTGTTTTGTTGGAACCCGAAATGTTTTGAGATACCCTTAGTTAGGATTTTATGGGTAAATGGAGTTTAGCAACTTCCAGGTGCTAGGGGAAAACTTGTTCGTTTGGATACTCTATTGTTTTAGTGCATTAGTTGATTTATGTAGTCCATGTGGTGGGTGGTACCTCCTTTGTTCTTGTTTTAGTGATATGGAATGGGTTTGTGAGGTGGTTCTTGCCTCACATGTGTGTTATGTACAACTTGAATTTTATGTGAGATGAGGTACACCCCTTGCATGTTTTTGGTTTGGCTCTTCATGGGGGCTGACACACAAAGGGGCTGTCAGGATAACCCATGGAAGAGTTTCCTAAACAAGTGATAATTTAATTAATGAACTAGTGGGTTTGGGTAGCTAAACACTAAACAAGATTAATTATGTGTCTCACTCATACCGTTAGTTCTTTCATAGGCTAAGGATGGGATGAGAAGCCCTAGTCAGTAAGATCACTACCTTGTCCTCACAAAAGGTAAGTGGTTCTGCATGAGTCACCCTATGGAGCGGTGCCTTGAGATAGGTAGTTAGGATAACCATAGATAGAGTCGACACCTTGTGATAGGTTGTTTGGATAATCCATGTAAGGCCATGCGATGACACTCTCCTACAATACCCATTTATTTTCCCTTGCTTGGCTGCCTTTGTGAGTGTTGTTTGTATTTTTTTGATGTTGTTTTATGTTGGTGTTGTGTTAGCCTTGTTTGGTTGACCTTTGTTTGGATGTGGGTCCTTTCTTGTCATCTCGTAGCATGGGGGGTGGGTCTTTGGGTCCACATGGGCAGGTGGAACATGCTATGAACTCCATTGGGTTCCCAGGTTTTGTTCGTAAGGCAAAAGTAAATGTAGAGTTTCCAGAGCTTCATTGGTTGAAGACTGTTCTACGCTTTGTACCTTATTCTTCATTGATGTATTATTCTTGTACTTGATGTACTCTTCCTGTTGCTATAAGGGAAGCATTATGTAATGTATTATTGTTTCCATGATGTGTTGTATTTATGGAAAGATACTCCACCATTGTAATATTGAACTATGAATTGATATGTAATAGAATGATGTATGCATCATTTTCATCTCTATTGATCATGGATGGTTGTATGTTATCGTTATGTTATCTTGTGAATGTATGCTTCTATTGTTATCTACTTGGAATTATCTTTAACGATGTTATTGTTTGGGAACATTATGTGTAATGCAACCATGTAACCCCATGGGACTAGTTATGTTTCGTTATGTAATATTGTAAGGTTACTTAGTTAACAGTTATTGCATAGTTGTTATCTTTTTTCACTTTAAAAAAAAAAATTGTGCGGTAGTTTGTTAATTGTAGTTGTCCTTTTGGGTTTGCGTGGTGGGTTGTTACACTTGGTAAAAAAAATTCACGTGACCAGTGATGTTGGTGTGACACACCCTCTAGTACCATGGGTACGGTGGGGAGACTAGGCCTAATGACCTCTTGCCTGCAACATTATCTACAATATATTATAAT
>VDFB02087515.1:0-49402 GCA_007258455.2 Sequoia sempervirens | reverse complement strand
TTTGGTTTGTTGAATCTAATAAGGTCTTGAAGGACCAACGAAGACCATGTAGAGTCTTTTTGTTTGTTTT
Source organism: Sequoia sempervirens (assembly GCA_007258455.2). Classification (NCBI taxonomy): domain Eukaryota; kingdom Viridiplantae; phylum Streptophyta; class Pinopsida; order Cupressales; family Cupressaceae; genus Sequoia; species Sequoia sempervirens. The sequence goes on along the minus strand of VDFB02087515.1, from coordinate 49,332 downwards.
GTTTCTTTGTCATGGTTGAAAAGTTGCAAAAAAGGGCATTGTTACCTGATTTTTAGCTTTTAGCTGAAATCCGGTTTAGTGTTATTCTTTTTTTGTAGAGTCTTTTTGTTTGTTTTGTTTCTTTGTCATGGTTGAAAAGTTGCAAAAAAGGGCATTGTTACCTGATTTTTAGCTTTTAGCTGAAATCCGGTTTAGTGTTATTCTTTTTTTGTTTTTCGATTAAAACATTTAAAATATAAACCATAAGTCTGCTAGGTTTAATATGCATGGAAAAAGATTGTAAAATGAGTCAGATTACATTTTTTCATTCCAATGTTGCAATTACAACAAATGAGAAAAGAGAATCATATGTGTACAAATGTAATCTTTATTCATAATCATGAAGTGTACATGTCCCTCACAAGCCAAGGGACTAACTTTACTTATTCAATGAAAATAAAGAAACAATTTATACATGAATAAGTAAAATAGAATGTGCATATAAGAGCAGATACCAATCATTTCCTGAGAATGACTGGTTTTGAAGTTGCCCTCTTGCCTTGCTGATGTTGCCCCAAGCTGCTTGTGTCCTTCCCAGCTTCGTAATGCTCCAAGCTCCTACATCTGGAAAAACAATGATATTAGAGCAATGCTCTAAGCAATGAAAGATCTCAAGCCTTACATACACACCTACCTATGCATGTATAAATTGATCCATAAGTGCATTAAATAAGCATGCAAACCTTGGATGTCCTAGAAACAATGAAGTCATCAAACACATCCTAAATATGCATCTATTTTTCTAACTTGTGTGCTTCATGTGCAGATTTAGGACAAGTCTTGTTACTATTTTGATTCAGTTAAATACATGTGGGGTAAATGTGGCTCCCACGAGGGTAGAGGTCAGCATGCTTTGAAAGAAAAAGGAAATTGAGCAACTTGATCAAAGATATACCTGTTATTAATGCATTAAATCAATATGGAATCACACCAGTCGATCGAATTTCATTATTAGATTCAAAAGATGCATCAAGTTCAATTATACATCTCTTAAATAATGAGGGAACAATCCAGAGTATTGTTAGGTCCCTCTCACCTTGACCCTATTGGACAACCACACATCACATAGGATGGTGAGATTTTAGGTCATTGAAATAGGGGACATGTGTCTGCCCACTAGGATCAAAGTGGGGAGACAATTTATGTGTTACACATGATCAAAATGTAAACAAATGTTGTGGAGATCAGATAGAAAATTCATGTGGGACAACAAGAATTTTTATGGAATCCATGAAGGTTGGGATAACAAGATGTATTCTCATGTCATGAAGGACATCAAGGTCCAACAAGTGTAAGGTTGCCATTATCTGCTAGTGATCCATGTTATGGTGCTCTCCCACATTTGCAAAAGCTATAGAAAACAAAAAGAATAAACTAGAGAATGCTTATCATTGGAGGAAAATGGAATTGCTAATACTTATTAATAGGTGCATTTATGAAAATAAGTGCAGTAAGGTCATTGTCATTGACTATGATAGTTGACAATGGTGATACAATGCTATAGATTGTATGGAGAAGAAGGGTATCCTTTGGTGGATATTCCCAAGTACCTTGCTTTCTTAAAAGGAGAGAACTCAGTATGAAGAAAAGAATCAAAGGTAAAGGAAAATCATATTTTATAAAGATGCCATTATAAGAAGACAATTGACATGGAATCATCACATAACAGAGGTTGTGAAATAAAAAGAGATTGTAAAGTCTAAGGGACAGTCCCAAGAAATGGAGTTGTGAGTAATGTTCATAAAGGAATGGAAGATGTGTGGGTATCTTTGAATCATACCTGTGTTATGCAATGGCATTGAATCATTTCTGTAGACCATTTTTATTCATAAAGTAGAATGGTAATTGGGAAAGGAAAAGAATAGCTGTCTTCTACTCTCAATACTAGGCCATTAACCAATGTTGTAGGCTCTACAGGTTGCCAAATGGTTCCCTCTGGAAATGATTCCTCTAAGCATAGACAAAAGGATTCAAAGGACCCTGCCATAGATGGAAATAATCTTATTTGACAGTAGATGGAGGTAGTAGTCAATTTAGAAAAATAGTGCATGATAAAAGAAACAAAATTTGAAATATAAAATGTTCATCCATTAAGTCTAGACATTATGGTCACTATAGCCATAATAATGAGAGAAAAGATGAAAATAAATAAAAAAGTACAACTAATTATTGTCAACATAAAAATGAAAATGGTTGTCATGGACAAGTGCCATCATCCTACAACATTGTTCATTGGGGAATGCCATGTACAAAGTAGTTGTTCTATTTGGATGAAGTAGTTAGCCCCAAATGTGAGAACTTTATAAATGAGAGAGGATGTAGATGGAGTGCATTAGGAACTCAATATGTAGGACACTATGTTCAAAGTCAAGATTTTGGTGATGTAAAAACAATTTTGAAACCTAAGGAAGGGTCTTCAGATATATATATAAGGGAAAAAGATAAAATTGTGTAGGTACAAAAGCCAACTTTGATACTGGTAAAACTGAAGACCAAGAAGATCAAGATCTGTGGCTGGACCTTAGCTATTTCCTTTTTCAAAGATCAAAACTAAAGGTGGAAGGTGCTTCTAAAACTGATTTGAAACTTTCACTTCTAGATAGTTCAAGTGATTTAAATATGGAGGGCCAGGTGCTTTCTCAGTTACCCAACATTGGTCTCCATTCTTCAATGGATTCAATAGAACATGTTGGTAGCAATGAGTTGCCTCTCGAGTTATCTAATATTCTCTTTTCAATTTGGATTCCTATTGTGAACCATTTATCTATACCTCAAAGAATGGAGGAAAGCATTCCTTGTTTGAGTTTCATGGAGGCACAAGTTGCGGTGTCTAATTTGAATCTTGCAGATAACACTGTAAACATGGTTGCTGACTCTATCCCATCAATAATTGAAGGCAAGTCAGCCTTTGATTTGGACCAAAATTGTCATCATTCACTTACAACTACTAGAGAACCAAAATGTACAGTACTGGAAGAGAGTAATTTAAGTTCATCAGGTATCATCAAAAGGACAAAGTATGGTACTCTTAAAGGGAAATGTCAAATGTAGGAGGTTCTTCACAATGACAAACCCACTTTGGGGTTTTAGTTTTCAAAGACATTTTGCAGGAAAAGGAAGTGTATGTGCAAAACCCAATTTAGATGCTCATGGAAAACACAATTTTGCTACAAATTGGAGCTTTCAAATTATACCCACACTGTACAATGGTATTGAATCATTTTACATCAAAATCTGAGTTTTCTTTCAGAAATTAAGAAGACCCATATGGGTTTATCATGAGAGGCTAATGCAAAAGCAACAACAATGGAGAACATTCTACAAAAATGACAAAAGGAAACCCATTTCATGCATTATTGTAGGCCGTGTCCAAGTAGATCTCTTTTTTTGCAAATATGGAAGACCCACCTGGGGTTTTTTGATAAAACACAACATTGCTACAAATTGAAGGAAAATGAAGAAACACCAAATTCTACAAGGGTTTGTTCTCCTTTTTTCACACAAAAATGTTAATAAAAAATGGAGGTTGAGCTCACAAGCTAGTTTTCTTCTACAGATCAAAAACCCATTTGGGTTGATAAAAAATTGGCTAATACAGAGGAAAATTGAAAAGACATTATGGGGCTTTCAAGTGAAGCAAAGCTACATATAAAAATACCCTATTTATGTCCATGGCTGTGGCCAAGAATAATTTTTCTTCATGAAAGCAACAAGTAAACAAAATGGAGTGTCTTCATTCTCAAATGTAGAAAGAAAACAAGCATTTCATGCTTTATCTTCAAGTTGGAAACAAAATATAGATTTCTTTTGCTCAAAATATGAAGAAAGGAGTTAACTAAAGGCTTACTAGAGCTTTTGTTTTTTTTTCCTTCAACTTAAAAGCATTTTAATGGCCTCCATTTAAGCTTCATAGGATCCATCATGGTGGCTGAGTGAGGACAAGTAACCACAGAAGAAAAATGAAGCCATAAAAGATGATCAGTAATATGTCCATGGCCACGACCTGTAGCTCAAAAGTGGCTTTCAAATGGTGGTAAAAAGCATAGATTTTTTTCACAAAAACTAGTTACCTCTTTGTTTCGCATTTCTCATCAGGAAAACACAAAAAAAAAACCAGTCAAATATCCATTTCTAGCACGTGCAAGTGAAACCCTTGGTGGTTGCATCATGTTTTCTAGAATTTTTGACGACAAAATGATGGTCTTTTTCCATTGATTTTGTCTTTTTATGATTAGGGTTTGACCCTACTTGATGGTCGGTGCAAAATGGGGGAGGCCAAATATATGTTCATTGACTTAGGCATTTTATGCCTTAATTTTTTTCCCCTTGTTTCAAAACATTGCTAAGTCCTTCAAACCATACAAACATATGGAGTGTGCCAAGTCGTGTAATATTCCTTTGATTTTTTTTATCATGCATCATGTGCCTTGGAGACTTGGAATATGCTTTCCAAGAAGTGTGGAGGTTGGCCATACAGGCCAAGTTTTTTTTGAGCTTTTATGTTGCCTTTGCAAATCAGAGTATTGACCCCATGTGGCCTTATAGTGTAGAATGAGAAAAGGTGAGATGACCATATGCCTTATTAATCTTATTAATGCTTTTTAAAGCATTTTAGCATTTCATTGTTACTTTTTGCTTTTGTTTCAAAACATTGAAATGCCATTTAAGTGATTTTGTTAATCACTTTGATATTTTCACTTGCAAATGAAATGTAATTCATATTGATGGCGGCCCCCCTTATTTTGTGCTTTGAAATGTACAATAACTTGATTAAGTGATGTATTATGAATCACTTAATCAATATTATTATCTTTAATGCCTTTTGGAGTGTTGTGTTTTCAAAACACACATATTGCATGAGTCAAAGCTAGGAGACAAAATGATTGAACAACATGCATGAGGTGGGGGTGAGGTATTTGACTATTTTAGAAGAACATGTGCTATTTTGGAGGCTGTTTTGTCATACTTTTGGCATGACTATGGTCTTGTCTTGACATTGGACTGTTTGGAGGACTTTTAAGGAGTGATTTTAGAAGGTTCTTTTTTGGCCTCGTTGCTACATCTGACCAAAACCTTCTTGATGGACATGTGTGAGGGGTTTTTGGTGGTTTTTTTTTGCTTAAGTATGTTCATTTTGAGCATTTTGAGCTAGTTTTTTCTTTCCAACAACAGGATAGCTTTGTTTCTTGGAGTTATTTTTCATGGAGCAGTATTGTAACTCAAATGGACTTGTAATACACTAAGCACTTTGAATCAATAAAATAAAGCATTTTATCTCCTCTCTTCATGTTTCATGGTATGCCATTAATGATTGATCAATTTGTCTTGTGAAAATTCATCTTTCCTTGCAAACTTGTATCATGTTTATGCATCTATTTAGCAGAAAATGTATGTTTACAGGTTATAACTTGTGTTGTTTAGTAGTGTTGTTAGTTGTGAAACCCCTGTTTTACTTTTAACTTTTAAAAGCACTTTTTATAGACCTTATAAATTATTTATGTAAACTGCATTGGAAAGTGAGTTGTGTGAATCAAGCTTTATGATATTAATTTGAATGTGATAGGTTGTTACCAGGTCTAAGTTGTTTTGGTGTATCACCTTAGGTATTTTCAGTATTAGGTTCATTTTTAAGCAATTCTTACTCTTTACCTCAGAAATTAGATGTTAGGTGGGATCAAAAGGGGAGGCCGACCCATAATACGAAGGTTTGCTTTCAAATAGGACACCCACAACCTCAAAGAAGTCCCAAATTACATCCAAACCTGCTAAGTTCATTCATAGCTTGGTATTAGGGTACAAATTTGGATCCCTAACAAGCATAATTGTCAAATTTAGTGATATAGTCTTTAGGGTTTTTGATGGAAAAAGACATATACTCAAATTTTAACTATTTTTGGGGGTTCTTTCAGGTTGAATAAATGAAATACATACTTCAAGAATTGGTGGGAGTAATATTTGATGAGATACCTTGTTATTTTTCAATTTTATGATAGTTTTCATGTGAAAACAGTTAAAGAACAAATTGGTATGACTCTATATGACATGATGTCAGGTTTGAATAGGCATGGGAAGATGGAGTTTTTTTCTTAGAAGATAATGTTTTTGGGTTGGTGTGGTTTCATTATGTTTTGAGTGAGATAGTGAAAACATTGTTAGTTGCATTGTCTTAGGCCTAGGGTTTTCAATAAGTTTGCAACATTCATATCTCTCGTTTTAGCTAGTGAAAATTTATGAAATTTGAAACATATCTTCTATAGATCTTTGTGCATGTTTCCACCAAAGGGTAAATGATAACTCATTAGTTTGTGCGATTTATAGAAGACAATGTGTTTTACTGGAATTTGGATTGTCATAAACCCTAGTTTGTTTGAGGGTTTTATGAGAATTACATTTTTTGGAGTTAACCATTTCCAAGTAGGGGTTGAATGAAGCCTGTAGAGTGTGATTGAGTATTTAAGAGCTTAATATTGGAGAAAAAGAGAGTGTTTTTCTTTTTGGTGGTTGAGTCTAGGAAATTAGGCTTGTAGGCAAGTTTGCAGGGTATAAATTATTGTCACCATTGAAAGATCAAAGAATCTTGTGCATACTGTTATGAAAATCACATTTTCCTTGTTCTTGAGAGTCCATTATTCTTGAAGTTGTTCTCCCTCTACATCACCCTCCCACCTTATCTCTCCCTCTATCTCTCTCTCTCTCTCTATCTACCTATCACTTTGTCCCTCCCTCATTCCCCCTCTCTCTCCCTTTAGATATCTCTTTCCTCTTTACCTCTCTCTCAGCTTCCCTCTCTACTCTCTATCTCCACTCACCATCTCTCTCTTTGTCTCTACCTAATTCTCCTTCTATCCATCCCACCCTATCTCTCTTTCATTGCCTACCACTCCCTCCCTCTTTCCATCCTCCCCCTCTCTCTCATTTTTGCTCTCTTTCTCCCTCTCCCTCTCTATACCTACCTCTCACTCTATCACTCCCACCTTACCTCTCTATCTGTCCCCCCTTCCCTCTCTACTTCTCTCTTTCTCCCCTCACCCTCCCTCTCTCTACCTACCTCTCCCTCTATCCCTCCCACCTTACCTCTCTCTCTTTCTCTACTTCTCTTTAAATATCCAATCTATATCTCCCTTTCTCTCTACCCACTTCTCTGTCTCTCTTTATCTCTATTGCTCTCTCTCTCTCTCTCTCCCTCTTCCTCTCTTTGTACCTGCCTATTGTACATATAATATAATATTATAATACAATTATAATATAATATTAAATATCAATCTAATATTTAATATATTAATACATATAATATTAACACAATAAAATATAAATATTATAATATAACATTTATATTTTATAATATATAATATAATATATTTACAACAATATATAATAGATATTCATTTTTTGTTTCAAGAAATGGATACGTGTTTCTTTCTTTACAAAATGGATATCCCTTTTGTAAAGTTTGTTCTCACCGCTTGAGGAGAGAAATCTTTACAAAATAGATATTTGTTTTGTAAAGCTAAAAACGGATATCCATTTTGCAACACTTGTTCTCACCTTGTTGTGAAAATGAACTTTACAAAGCAGATATATGTTTTTATCTTTAAAAATGGATATCCATTTTATCATTAAAATAGATATCTATTTTGTTTTAGGGGAGAAAAGGGACATAGAGTTGTTTTGGGAATACCAACATCCCCCATAGGCACTCTGGTGTTGAAATTCTTGTGATTTCTACATGATGTAGACAAAAACATTCTTTTGTACACTCTTTTATGCAAAATTGTATTCTACCAATCATTAGGGTGCTTGTTTTTGTTTGTATAATGGGGAGAAATAGTCATGGTAAAGAAAAAAGGAAGAGGAAACTTTGAGCAGATGAAATTGAGGTGATTAGGGAAAAAGATAGAGCAAGGAAGAGGATGGGAAGATAAGGTAGTTTGAACACTCTTGAAGGTGACAATTCTTCTTTACCCTTAGATGACGTTGAAAGTGACTATGATAATGAAAATGAAAATGTTGAACATGAAATTGAAAATGAAAATGTTGAACATGGAATTGAAAATAAAAATGTTGAACATGAAATTGAAAATAAAAATGTTGAACATGAATTTGAAAATTAAAGTGTTGAACATGAAATTGAAAATTAAATTGTTGAACTTGGAATTTAAAATATTGCAAAATGTGATCAAACACCTATTGATAATAGTAACATCATAGACGCAAAAGAAATACCTCAACAATTTCTTGATGAATGTGGAAATGAACCCTATGACATTGAAATTACACTCCACAATTCACTCCTTCACAACTTTGATGAAATTGATGGAGCACATGAAACAATGAAACTTGATATATCTCCAAATTACATAAGAAGAGAGGACATTTGTGAAGAAGAAAAAATATACCTAATCCATATTTTTGTAACGAGTATGATAAAATTGAAAAACATTCAAGAATACCAAAATGGTTAGTTGAAATTGATGAGAACATAATAGAAAGTATTGAATAAAAAAGGCCATCATGAACCATTCAATTTTGTGCTTCATAAAATTTCAATGAATACTTTTCCAATAAGACAGTAACCAAACAATGCCAAATTTTTGTACAATTACTAAAGACAAACAAAATAAGACCCTTACTAATCAAGTTGAAGATTCATGTAAACAAAAAGTTTGATCAAAATATTTTTAATTCTCTAAATTCTATTGGAAATATTAGTAAGGAAAAAGATAAAAGAATTTTTCTTAGAGTAACAACAACCTCATTCATAATAAATAAATTAATAAAGGCTTGATTATTGAAACAAAATTGTGTTGAATTAAGCCCAAATTGAAAAAAAATATTAAAATCACTAGCAATAAGATCAAGACTAGATAGTCCTCTTCAAAATGATACTTGGGCTTTTAGTGGTAGGCTTCCATGAGTTGACAAGAAGCTAGCTAATAGCACAAAGGGTGAAATTTAACAATTTTGGCACTCTAACTCTAGAGTATCAACCAATGTAAAAGATGTTTTAAAATGAAAAATTGGTGATCTAGACTACACACCACATTCTAAACATTTCTTGGAATGCATCCAAACAACATTGCACAAACAATTGTAAAACACATCCAAGTTTGAAAATATTACAAAGGCATTTGAATCTTGTAAGCCATTTTATTGTGCGCCTCTTAAAAATTTCAATACATTTAGTTGAAAATATCAAATGGAGCTTTCTATGTATCATGAACTATTATGCTATGTTTTTTCTACTTTGCATACTAAGAAAATTCTATATGAGTGTGGTGCAATGAAACTACCAAAATCATCCAAGGACTTATTAGATTTATTTTTATGTGCTAGAGATGATGGTTGCATTTTCTATAAAAATGATTATTTAAATGAATTTTTTTTAGAATGTAGTGGGTTATCAAAGTTTATATCATGTATTCATGAGGGAAGAGAGCATGAATTTGAAAAGAAAATGGTTGATAAAAAGAGATAACTATGAAATATAATTTAAAGAGTGGAGGTGAAGGTTCTAGATATGATTTGGTTACAAAAGAAGTAAGTGTTGCTGATTTTATTTCTGATTTTAAATTTTTACAAGTATGCAAGGCATAGCCATAGGTCTTGATGGTTAGATCAGCATTCTAGAATGTGTAAGGATTATTTCTCAATTGGAACTATTATCTTTGTAGTCGATTTTGCAAAAATCTACACATTGTAGCCACAAAATGAAGTCCAATCTCAATATTATAATTCTATTTTAGATTCTTATTTTTGTTCACATCACATATAGGCATGCCCCTGATAGTACATAAGAGAATAGGAAGATAGTCAAGGAGTACCCCTTTTACATGAGTGATGGTAGTATGTGTAATATTGGTTTCAATATTTTTTGAGTTCTTGTAGGAAAAATATATTATAATGGTTCCAGATTTCATTTGGTCAAATAATTGCACTAGAAAATTAAAGAATGCTCATATATTTTATTGGTTGATCAAAATGCATGCAAAGAGGGATATACCTCATATTTGGATTTTTCTTCAAATTTGGGCATAGAAAAGGGGAACATGATGGAGCAAGTGCATGTGTGAAGATAAATCTAGTTAAAGAACAACTAAAGATTAGAGGTGACACTGCATTTAGTGATGCAAGTTCTATTGTTCAGTGGTGTAACTATGCATTGTCACAATGATGGGCACTTGATTCAAAAGTGTGTTGATTATTCTAGTTGGTTGATGAGGGAATTATGGGAGGGAAATTGTAATGTCAAACAATCAAGGAATTATTAAAGATGCATTCATTTTGAAGCACAAATGCAAGTACATGGAATATTTGGACATGAGAATTATCTTATTTTTTCATAGTTGTATTAAATTTGATTGGGATCATTGTGAGTCAAGTGAATGGATAGACATAGTTTTCACAATATCTAACCCTTTTATCTCAATTTCACTCATATTTACTCAATGAAATGGAAAGTTCAATTGACTATGAGCATCTTTTATACATTGTACAACCATGCCATGTTTATGTAGTTGTTGCACCATATGAGAATAAAGAGAGATCAAACTATTGGTTGGCATGATTTGTTTAGGGAAAAAAATAATCTAACACAACCTATGAAAGATGATCACGGGTTCACATATCCGATCAGATCACTTGTTATTGTTGGAACTTGGTTGCAAACATATATGATTAGAAAGAATGACATTTCTGCATTTGAGGACTTTGAGAAGCACAAAACCATACACATGTATTCACACTTATTTGTAGAAACAAATATTAAGTTACTGAATCACCATGAAAAACCAATAACAAAATAACTATGGACGATTAGTAATGTTGATCATGAAGCAATATTGGATACTTTAAAGGTAAGAGATGACCCCTGAGGCACACTTGAGTAGCAAATATTTTTTTTATGGGATGGGTATGACAATTTTCATCTTAGTGAGATTCATGTTTTTATTTTATTTGTGGATTAAAAGTAGGTTAAAATTGGGTTATGTTATTGATGAATCCACCACTATTGGGTTAAAATTTGTTTAAAGCTTATTTTTCTTATCAATTCACTTGTATATAAAAATGTAGGTTTCTTGGAGAACAAAGGTATACTTTTCAAGTGATTCAAATCAATACATCGACCATTGTGTTATGAGTATGATGAGGTTATAATGGAAATGCATCCACATGAAATTCATAACATGATATCTACAATATAATTCTAAGTAGTGATTCTTAATCATGCATCATATTTGGTTTGAGATAATGTTGAGTTAAATTTGTAGTTCATGTTGCTTATGCTCAATAATTTTTCAATATTTATATGCATGTCTATTTCACACAATTTTGGAGAACCACGAAGTTATGACGACAATAAATCTGAGTTTAAAATCGGTCTTGAAGATTTATTTTCTTAACAATTCACTTGTTTATAAATGTAGATATTTTGGAGAATAAAGTTATTGTGGATAGGAGATTTTGATAAATAGTTATAACTTTCACAATGATGACATATAATTTATAAGGTGGCATCTACAATGTTACACCCAATTGTGTAATTACTATTTACTATTACTATGTAGGGTAAAATGTGAATGTAATTTGAATTTTGGAAATGAATAAATTATGCTCATACCTTATTATCAATATGAATGTTATCTCATTTGATGCTATCTTAGTTGATGTTATCTTAAGGAAAAGTATTGCATATATGTGAATGGATGGTTATTGAATTATTATTCTAACTTTGGATATGTATTACATATATTGCATATGTTGTGAATAATTGAATGCCATAGGCATGTGTTAATGGTTGTAGGTAAATGTTCATTCCTCTTGGTGGAGGGGAAGTATCAATCAGGAGAAGATCTTGGTTGAATAACTAGTAACGTAAAATATTTGAGCATACACACACCATAGTAGTTTGGTTGAGTCTAGATATAGAAGTGGGAAGTTGGTAACTCATCCCTAGTTTGAAATATCTACATTAGTAAAGGTCTTGTTTACTATTGAGTGCATTATTGGATGATGTTTATCTATTTGAGCTTTTGAGACCTTCCTTATATTACTGTGCTTAACTGCATGGGTGAATAAGTATTGGGATATATGTATATATACATACATATGCATATGTTAGCATACACATATGACATATATAATGGGATGTCCATATGAGTATGATGATATATGTATAAACATGCATATATGTATATAAATGTTTGTTATGATGTTGTGTGTCTTTGAGCTTTCCATTGATGCATATCTAAGTCAAAAGTATGCATGTATATGAATATACACATACATTGATTCATGTGTGAGATCATAATCATATGAATGTTTGTGTAAGTAGAAATAATTACGAACATACTCACACAGGGGATCAATTATATATATATATATATGTGAATACATATATATATACTTAACAAATGCATGTATTGATGAGAATAGGATAAGAAGAGGTAACCTAATATATATGTGTGTGTGTGTGTGTGTGTGTGTGTGTGTGTGTGTGTGTGTGTGTGTGTGTGATTGGATATATGTATATAAATATATATACATATACACACATGAGCATTAATGCTTATATACAGGAGCGAGTATATATATATATAAATGTATACAATATATTATTATTATTGAGTGAATTCTTCCTTGTTGTGATCAATGATTAGATATATATATATATATAAATATATTGAAATAAATATACAAAGATATACATGTGTGCAAGTAAAAATGATAACCCATGCATGATTACATCATTGCATAAGGAGACCAAGTGGACTTATATCATACACGTATATATGTATGTATATATATATTTGGCATATAGATCGATCAACGAAACATAGTTACTACGTATTTTGTGTATACAAATGTATGTAAATATGTGTATATGAGAATATATACACACGTATATTATTTATATGAATGATTTAATGTGATTATATACTTTTAGGTGTCGTAACATGAGTATTTTTTTATCATATATATATATTAGATAGACTTTATTTATATATAGATATGTTGCTATTATAAATAGCATTGGCTATACTTATGAACACATAATTACCTAAGGTGTAAGGCATTATACATATGTGAAAACATATATAATCAAGCCACCAAGACTGTAAGGGTTTAGGTGCAACTTATAGGGCATTGGATATCAAATACATGATATCTAGTTCATGAGCAATAGTCTCATAAAGGTAGATGACCGAGTTGAACCCACATGAATTATAAGAGATTAATGAATTCATTAAAGATTGCTTAGTAATACTAAGGGTTGACTTGCAGATTATACATCATTTAAGGTACGTGGTAGAAAGTAAGTGTTGTCTTTGGATATAGTATAGGTTGTATACATGCAAGTATAAGAAGAGTGCTAGTTTAGTACACAGTTGAAGCTAAAAGTATGTTGCAACCTAAACTAAGACTTTGGTGCAATCATATAGAAATATATGATTATGCTTTGAAGGTGATTTATGCAAAATTAAGGGAGCTGAAAAGTGCTCAATATAAGATGAGGTTTCTTCAACCCATGTACCATGATTTTAGGCACAACCTTTGGTGGAGTAGCAACCATGCGTATGTATAGGAAAATAGAGGATATGGAATAGCTATAGTTTGCAACAAAGAATTCCTTGGCAAGGGACTTATAGCCAACATAGAGGCTGATATATAAAGAATGATTATAGTCATTTAAGACTATGTTTTAAGAGGCTGATATAATAGCTTATGGCTATTTTGTGAAGTTGTTTCTCACTCTTTCTGCCACGTGATATAAAACACTTATATTGCATTTTGAGTTGCTTTTTGAGGTCGATGGACTTAGTCTACGCCTTGGTAAATATTAGCTTTGACTTAGTAAATGTATTTGATATGATATTTACATCTGTTGGAGACTTTTTCAAATATATTTATTAGCTTAAGCCAACTCATCTCCTATGCAAGTCAATAATGCTTGCTGTTAGGAATTGGTAGTTGATTATTTCTTTTGGCAATGAAACTGCACCAAATAAGAGGGAGTGTGGTTGAAGTTGGTGCCACCTTTGGAAACCAAATTGTTGTAGATGTTTACAATTTGAATTGAGCATATGCAGATTGAATAAGTGTTTAGATTGTTTTCAATAAGCAAGTTGACCTATAGGTGATTATGCTGGATATTAAGCTAGGAAGTCACCACCTTTCTGCTGTGTTTCATGTGTTGCTTTGCATGGAGCTTTCTATCCATTAACATGCCTAAAATCTAGGCTATAAGGTTACCAAGTTGCTCTATAAATAGCCGAGCCATTTCATTTGGAAGGGACATATTCTTCCTCAAGATTACACATCTTTTGCAATTCCTATTTCTACATTATTTCCAGCCATACTCTATTTTACATTGAGAGAGAGAAATGGAGTGAGTTATTTTTAGTTTTTGAGGAAGATATTTTTGAGAGGAGTAAGCTATCAACTTGAGAGATAGAGTTTATTTGTGACATTCTTGTGAAGTTGAATATCAAGCTTGTTGCTGTTGAAAAGGGTTGCATTGCTTCCATTTGTTTGGATAAGTGATAATAGGCACGAGGATCTCTTCTTCTTTGCTATTTTACTTTTGAATGATGTGTCTTGCATGCATGGTTGAGATGTCTTTTTCGGCATGTGCATTAGATAAATTAGAGTGTCTTGAAAAGGAAATTGAAGCTTTTATGTTGTATTCATAATGTGTTTTTAGCATAGTAGGAGATGGGTGTTTATCATAGGTATTATATATTAGGTATGATTGAACATGAAATGAACTTGTGATACACTTAGCTAAGTTATTGATTTAACTAGGAAAGCTTGTGTTTTCTCCTATGATAGATAATCCAGTATGGGAGGAAGTTTGTGTACTACTTGTAAGTAAGTTTATTCCAAGTATGTAGGTTATCTCTAGGATGATAGACTATCCATTGAAGGAAATACCTAGCTTGTGTACTTACTAGTTAAGTAGGTTTATTCCAAGTAGATTAATATGGTGATAGGTTATCTCTGGGATGATGGGCTATCCATTGAAGGAAATACCTATGTGTAGCTTAAGATAGCCTTAAGTCAAATCGACCCTAAGTAGTGTATGTGATAGATGACTTCTTTCGAAGTACTGAATGAGAGCTCTTTGGCCAAAGTAGTGTGAATGTCTGAGACTCTACTCTAGATTGTGTGGCTACCGAGACTACATTGTCAGTTCACTGTGATCCACTATTACATGCTAGCTTGAGATTGTGGGATTACAAGGTTCTATTTATGTATGACACAACACTATTCTCAGTTGGTTGTTGTTAACGGTTACTCTACCAATCTCTTTTTTGAAGGGAAGGGCCATCTATCGAATGATAGATGTGTGGGGGACCACATTATGAGTCTATGGTTGGAAGAAAATTGCTTGAGTGATGCTTCTCCTCCACAATAGGCGAAATAAGAACCAAGATTTGAAAGGAAGGATCCTAGACCATCTTACAACTATTTGTTCTAAAGCTCATTGGAGCTATGTATGCAAATGTATGTATTCTTGTATTATTGTAACTTGTGAAGTTATTGTAATGAAATGGAATCTTTGTTGTAATTTGATATGGAATCTTGTTCATATATTCTCAATAAAGAGAAAATTTTTATTGCAATGAATTGTTACCTAATTTATTTACTTGCAAGGTGTAAATTTAGAAATTTTTACTGCATTGAAGGGTTGGCATGCTACATATGGGAAAACTCAAGTACTGATTCTTAATCTTGCATCATATCTGGTTTGAGAGAATGTTCATTTAACTTTATAGTTCATGTTGATTATGCACAACAATTTTTTAATATTTTTATGTAGGTCTATTTCACACAAGTTTGGAGTATGATGAAGTTAAAATGTCAAGAAATTAACCATTGTTGAGTTTAAAATAGGTCTTGAAGATTATTTTTCTTAACAATTCACTTGTTTATAAATGTAGGTGTTTTGGATCTAATAAAGCTATTTTGGATAGGAAATTGATATCAACAGTTATAACTTTCATAATGATGACATATAGTTCATATGGTGACATCTACGATAGAATTTGAATTAGAAATTCTTAATCTTGCATCATATTTGGTTTGAGAGATTGTTCAATTAACTTTGTAGTTCATGTTTCTTATGCTCAACAAATTTTCAATCTTTGTATGTAGTTTTATTTCACACAAGTTTGGAGCATGATGAGACTAAAATGGTAATAAATCCACCATTTTTGAGTTTAAAATAGCTCTTGAATATTATTTTCTTAATAATTCATGTGTTTATAGATGTAGGTGTTATGGAGAATAAAGCTACTATGGATAGGAAATTGAGATCAATAGTCATAAATTTCACAATGATGACATATAATGCATAAGGTGACATCTAAGATAGAATTCTAAGTAGTGATTCTTAATCTTGAATAATATTTGGTTTGAGAGAATTTTTAGTTAAATTTTTAGTTCATGTTTCTTATGCTCAATTTTTTTTAATATTTATATGTAGGTCTATTTCACACAAATTTGGAGTACAACAAGGTTATGATGACAATAAATCCACCATTGTTGAGTTTAAAATAGGTCTTGAAGATTATTTTTCTTAACAATTTTCTGGTATGGGCTTAACAATTTTGAGTTGTGTTAGGTGAATATTTTGTAATCTCTTTACAAATTATGAAATAGCAATTTCAGTCACAGTTGTTATGAGATAAATCTCTCCTTTCAGAAAGGGGAGGCTCCCTTCTTACTACTTACTGGAACAAAAAGTAAACTATACTAGTCTTTACAATATATACACTATTTAACCATGTAGGGGGTGTGTTACATTCATCATTTTCTCTTATTTCATAAAATGTGCTTACAATGCTCCATGGTGTTACTTCATAATGCTAAACAATTCCAAGTAATGACCTAAGTTGTAGTTCCCAATATTCTCAATTAGGGATAAGTATATAATCCAAGAATACTAGTATAATCAAAATATATGTAACTAGAGAACACATGAAAGCATAAAGTCTTTTTGTTGTTCCCAATATGAGTTCTTCAATAACTAATGATGTAAATTGGAGCAAAAATTCTTTCAATCCATGCCATGACAAGATCCACAAACCAAATGAGCATTTCCAAGCTCAAAGTTTTGACAATTCTTCACCAAAAGATATTAAATAGCACACACACATAATATTCAAATAAATCATATAACACAAATTTTATAAAAATTAGCTTGAATGCCTTCCAATTGCATGTAAGGAAACACCACTTACATAATCAATTAATAAGATAAATCAATGAGAAAGACATAAGAAAATTCTCTCATTTGAATTCAATCCATAAAAAGGTTGGTATGCAAATTCACCTTCTTTATTGATTTGAAATTGATATTCAATTTGAACTCAAAGTTTCAAAGTTGGAATATAATTTTGGCAGCACTTTGTTGCAATAGATTAAAGGTCCCTAATACAAAAGATATCTCTTATATTTATAGGTGAGAGATAAGATCTAATACAGGAAAAAATATAACTACTTTCACTTATCCAACAATGGAGTTCAAAATTATTAGAGGACTTCAAAGTTGTTACATGTATTTAAAATTTGACAAATGACATGTAAGTTGTCTTTGGCTAATAAAAAAAACTTGTAAATAACTGAAACTTGAAAACTAATCTAAGGCATGGTCAACCTTCTTCAACATTTTGGATCATGAAATCATGTTTCTTCAAGATCATTTGCACTTCTTTGTTTGACACTAAAGTATGCTTGATGATTCCTTAGGATCTTGATACCGAATCTATAACAGTATTGTAAGCTTTTTCATGTCACCCAATATACTATTTCAGATTGCTCAAAGAAAATTAAAGATCAAAAATTCAATCCATTAGTGATATTAAAAACGCTTGATCTTAAAACTACTTTTAAATCATGTTTTTAAATTGTTGAACCACATTACTTGGGGGAATTATCTTTTGATCATCATTTGGCAGCTTGCATGAAATTTCCTCAATTTTATTTAACAGCTGCAAGTCATGTTCTTCACCAAGTTCTCGTGCAGATTGTAGATCATTAAGAAAATTGGTGATAACAATGTCTTTGTGAATCAAAGACTTTTCAATTTCCATGTACATGTCCTTGTTGGGAATGATCCCAAACTCCTCCAATTTGTCTGTCTTGAGTTTCCTCATCCTAATCCAAGATTGTAATTTATTCTCCATGTCTTCTTTCTCTTGAGAGAAAGCATTCATAGTGTCATCTAGTTTTCCTCATATGTTTTCCATCTTTTCCAATTTTCCCATGGTTGAATCTAGCATTTATTTACCCAATGCAACCAAATGGTCAAGATATTCACCAACTAATCTACCTCTAGCTTGTACCTTTTCCACCTTCTAAATGATGGGATTCTCAACACTAATTGCAATTGCCTCTAGTTTGATGGATTCAAAAGATTGAGTGATCCAAAAACATGAGTTGCTTTGTCTTAGCTTTGTAACGATCTTTCATTTAATTTTCCTTGTCATATTTCTCAATGAGAGAATCTAAGGTTGATTGAACATCTGCCTCCACGCTATCATGAGTCACTTTACCCAAGTCAACCCTTGCGATAGAATATTTTGCAAGATCTACTTCCTCATAAGTTTTATCAAGAGGAGGTTGAGCTATCTTTGTATATTTTTTACCATCCTTATCAAAAAGCATCCTAGAAAGAGTCTTTTTTCTTTCTTTTTGGTTCTATTCTTGGCAATAGCAAGTTGTGCAAAGTTGAAATCAGCAAGAGAGATGGCCTCTTTCCTTCTCTTAGGTGTTTGTGAAGATAACCATGGTGCAATAGTGAACTCTCCTTAGGTAGTGTAGCCATCAAATGGGATGTAATAGTTGTATCTACAAAGGTAGTATTCATGATGGGAGAAGTGCTAGTCAAAATAACCTTAGGAATTTCAGCTCTAGAGACTTGCATAGAATCATTCAAAAATTTCTCCAAATCAGAGTGCATGATGTGAGATCAAAAGATGGTTAGGAAAAACTTGGAAATGACATAGGAGAACTAGTCACATTATCTAAACCTTGTCTTAGGCTTTCAAATGGAAATATTGAGATAGGAGAAGAATGTACAGAATGAACCAAAATAGTAGGTGCCACAACACACATCATTGTGGGAGGAATATTAACAAGCACATTACGTGCAAATGTGGTCATAGGAGGAGGAACAAAAGTAGACACAACATTTTCAATGGGGGATGAGATGATATGTAGTTCCTCAAGAATATTTTCATGAGGAGACATCTCTATTTCTTCATGATCCTCTTCATCAATCCGCCCCTCTTCTTACACATGTTCCTTTCAGGTCTCTATGGATGGTCCCTCTACAGATTTCTTAGCCTTCTTTCCACCCTTGACCATAAATTTGATCCTAGGCTTTGAAGCTCTGCTTGAGCTTGGAGCATCATTTTTGTTTTTAGTCCTTAATTATAATTTCTTACCTGCTTGTATTTCAACCTCATCTTCATATCTCATGAAGAAATTTTTTAATTGATCCCTTTCATCCAACCAAACATTTGTATTGGCCAAGATTGGTTGAAACCTTTATCAGATTGATATCACTTCTTTTTGAGACCACTAGACTGATGGAAGAGTAGAGGCTACAATATTTGTCCTTTCATATTCAAGATCTAGAATGGAATCTTCATCCTCCATTTCCTTTGGGACATTAGTGAGATATAACTCTCTTATCTGATCCAAAGTCTGAAATAATCCTTCCTTTTGATTTCTCATTTTGTCTTTATGTTGGCCCAAATGTCTTCAATCTGATGCACATGGGAGAAATCCATTTTGATTCTAGACTTCATGCCTCTATAGTCAAAATCAGATCTTTCCATATACAATTTGATTGTAACTTGTTGCATTTATGATTCAATTGTCTTTGCTTTATGTGAGGTCAGAATGGAGTACCTTCCAATTGCTAATGGAAATTTGAATCTCATCTTATGAGATTCCATTTGATTATTATGAACCACCATAATTTTCCTTCATAACTCCATCAGGACAATTTTGTCACTAGGATAATGTGGAAGCATGTATGGATAGCTAGTAAAGCATCCTACTCTCAAATAAGTAAAATTTGGAAACTGTAGGAACATGCATCCATATTTTTTACTGTCTTCCATGCTTCATCTAATACCCTTTTGTTCTCTAGTTCAAGATTGAAAGCACACATGAGTAGTCCAAATAAGGCATCATTCACCCTTCTAAAGTGTTTGATACTTCCCTTGAGGGTGATTTGTGGAAAATATTTGAAAAGTGGTGTAATCTTTCTATCACCTTCAAAAGTAAAACCTGGAAAGTTTCTCATTAAAACCACAACTTAGACCAAGTACAAGTTCATTTAAAACTTATGTGTTGTATGCACCTGAGTCAATTTCTCATGGAGAGCATTACTGATCTCCTCTCCCCAAAATATGTGCTGCTTTCTTTTTAGAACGATCTTGATGTACAAGTACATCCAACCCTCAAAATAAAATAAAGTTGGAAAACCATGCACTCTGCAAAGGAGAGTGATGAGGTCATTTACTTCTTCATTAAAATCACTACGAGGAGATATTTTGGGCCATCTAATAATACCTGGCCTAGGAGCCTTCAACCAATTATTGTTGATCATTTTCTTTACAAAATTGGGTCATCATATTTTGATTGTGCAAATTCCTTATAAATTTCCACATATGAATCAATATTTGGGCACCTAAAAACTTTATGAAAGAAATTGCATCTAGATCCATTACCACATTTTTGTTGGAATCCTTGACCTTCCTGTCATCCTTGTTATAATGAGAAAAAACTTGTAGCATGAACTCTGGATTCTTAGCAGCCACTGAGAATGAAGCCACAAGGTGTATGTTGTTGTAAATTATTGACTCCATCCCATTGGTAATTTGTTGCTTCTTAGTTCTTTCAACAAAGTCACCCATGTCCACATGGCCAATTTATATGTCTCTGACTTCATCCAAATTTGATGAGACCATTATAGGAGGAAGCACACCTTGGTATTTGTACTTCATTTCTTTTTGTTAGAATCTAAAAAGATGAATAACCCAAAAACTAATGCAAATAAATAGATATGAAACTGTGAAAGGAAATGACACAAGATCAAAATAGCAACATAGAGTTAGTCTCCATGAGAGTAATGCAAATTCTCTAGAATCAAAATAGGATTATGAGGATGCAAAAGCAAAGATATATTCAACTTGAGAATTGATATTACAAAGGAAATGCCTTGGTTATATAGGCCAAGGGGAGAGATAGATGCAACCAAATTATGAAGAGTGTTGGCATTCTATGAGGTGTGACAACTCATGTCATTAAAGACTCAACCACCTTATCTCTATGTAAAGTTAAGCTAGTGTGAAGAGGACTTTAGTGGAGAATTAGTTAAGAATGAACTAGCTAGATAAACTACCCATTTCACGCTAACAAGGTGAGTATAAATAGACTAATACTCACATAATATAACCTAAGAAAGCTTAATTAAAGTGTAGGAAAAACCTAGGAATATAGGAAAATAAATAACCCAACTAGGAATAAAAACCTACACTAACACCCCCCTTAAACACAACTTAGGAGGATGTAAAAGAAGATGGGTCCTGACAAATGAGGCCATGTTAGGTACCCATGTATAAATGCAATGTAAAAAAATCTCTCACAACCAGAGAAAAGGAGAAAACCCAGAGGAACAAAAATCCTCCCAAAAACAGAGATGAAAAGAAGAAAAGAAGGACTAAGTAGCCCCCCCATGGATGACAACAACCACACCCCAAGAAAAGCTTGAAAATGAAGGAACTTTCTCTCAGTGAAGGGTTTGGTGAAGATGTCAACAATTTGATCAAATGTTGGACAATACTTGAGATCAATGATCTCACTATGAATCAACTCCTAAATGTAGTGCATGTGGATCTCGATGTGCTTGGTTCATTGATGATGGACCAGATTGTGAGAGATCTGAATCACACTATGGTTGTCATAATAGATGACTGTAGGATTTTGAAAGGGAATGCAAAACTCAATGAGAATGTTTTGAAGCTAGATGGCCTCTATAGTAGCATTAACTACTCCTCGATACTTAACCTCTATAGATGAAAGAGCAATAGTAGACCACTTCTTGCTCAACCAAGAAATTGGATCAGAACCAAGGGAGAAGCAATACCCTAAAGTAGACTTGCGATCCTAAGAATCACCTGCCCAATTTGAATCTATGTCCCACCAAGGAAAAATCCATGCTCACTACATAATGAATCCCATAATTGTGAGTACCCTTGATGTAGTGAAGAATCTGCTTAGTTGCTTTCCAGTGAATCTCATGTGGCTCCTACATGAATCGAGAGACCATTCCTACTGCATATGAAATTTCAGGCCTCATATGAGTTAGATAGATGAGACTACCAACAAGCTATCAATACAAAGTTCCATCAACCAAGGGTGAATAGCATAGCCTCAAGTTTGACCTCTGATAAAAATGGAGTCAGAGTAGGCTTAAAATAAGCCATGTGAAACCTCTAGAGCATGTCAAGTGCATACTTAGAATGTGCAAGAGTAATACCTAAGGAAAATCAAGTGATCTCAATCCCCAAGAAGTAGTGCAACGAGCCCATGTTTGATCGAAAATTGATCATGAAGGGCATTTTTCACTGCCCGAATGGTGGATGAGTGACTCCCTATGATAAAAAATTCATCGACATAGAGAACCAAGAAGGTGTGAGTATCATCCTACTACAATATGTATACATTAGGATCATAATGACATCGAGTGAACACCATTGTTAGAAGGAAGGATTCCATCTCGGTGTACCAAGCCCGAGGGGCTTATTTGAGGCCATAGAGAGGCTTTCAAAGATGACACACAAGTGAAGAATCTTGAACAAACCCTTGTGGCTACTCCATGTATATCTCCTCCTAAAGATCACCGTGAAGAAAAGAACTCTTCACATCCATCTGATGAACATCCCATCTATGTGTTGCAGCTATGGCAAGAACAAGTCAGATTGAATTCATTTTGGTGATTGGTGCAAAAGTCTCAGAGTATTCAATCCCTAGAACTTGGGAGAATCCTTTGGAAACCAAGTGAGCCTTATGCTTTTCAACCAACCCATCTATTGCATATTTTGTTTGAAAGACCCACTTGCATTGAACAAGTTTTCTTCCCTTAGGAAGTGGGACAAGATCCTAGGTGCGGTTCCTCTCCAAGGAACTGAACTCTTCCTGCATGGCTGCATCCCACTCGGGGACACCAAAACCTTCCCAAAAGGTCTATGGATCAGAAGCTGAAGCAAGGAAGGCATGTGGAGCATCTTGAAACTATGACCTTGTTTTCTTGTGAATTGATGGATCCCCTACCCAATCATCTATTGACTACAAAGTCTAACGAACCCAAAGAGGCCCTATGGCTGGAGAAGGAGAAGTATCTGGAGGAGAATCATCATCCTCTAAAGATGAACTCTGTGCATCCTCATGATCACTATCATCATTTGAATTTGAGGAAGAAGACTCCTCATCATGATCTGAAGTATTATGAACTTCTAAAGAACTATCATCATGATACAAGGACTCTAAGCTGATGGTGGTAGGAGAAGTGTTGAGAGAAGGACTAGAAGTACTCTCCTCAAATTGAACACTCCTCTCAATGAAAAACTCATGTGTGGTAGGATGAAGAAGCTTGTAGTCTTTGACATCATCTGGGTAACCAAAAAATATTCAAGGCTTGCTCTGCAAATCCATAGCCTTACATTTCTATGCTAGAATGTGAGCCCATGCATTAGAGACAAACACTCGAAAGTGCTTAACTAATAGTTTTCAACCGGTCCAAGCTTGAAAAGGAGTTACCCCCTTCACAAATTTATGGGGAATACGGTTCTGGATATGACACACATAATTAATGGCTTCTTCCCAGAAAGGTGGTGCCAAAGACTTGGAGTGAATCATACAATTAGCCATCTCTTTCAAGGATTGATTCTTTTATTTTTCAACTCCATTCTATTGAGGAATGTAGGGGAATGTATGTTGCAAATCAATTCCATTTGAAGCACAATACTACACAAATCTATGGTTGACATATTCCCCCCATTATTAGTACACAAAACTTTGATAGATTTTCTAGTTTGTTTCTCTGCAAAATCCTTATACTCCAAGAATGAATCAAAGACTTCCAACTTTTTCTTGAGAAAGTACACAATGGTATACCTGGAGAAATCATCAATGAATTTCAAAACATATCGAGCTTTACTTAAAGATGGTTGTGGAAATGTCCCTGCAAAATTACTATGTACCAACTCCAAAAGATTTGAGGCTCTCCAAACTTTTCCTTTGTCAAACTTCTCTTGAGGATATTTTTGAAGAATGCAACCATGACAAACACCTTTAGAAAAGTGAACCATTGGAAATCATGTAACCATATCCTATTTTTTGAGCTACTACAAATAATGGTAGTTCAAGTGTCCAAACCGCTGATTCCATAAATTACTCACATCATCTGAATGAGTGAGTAGAACATTCGAGGGGGGATTAGGAACAAATTGAGAGAACACATGAAGTCGAGACTGGTGATCTTCTCTCCCAACTGCAACTGTAGAATCATTTTGCATCTCATGAATCACCATTGAACTAGGAGAAAACTCAACTCTCTTACTTGTATCTATGTGAGTGATTTGATAGATAGATAGGAGATTAGTTGATAATGAGGGCACATAAAGAACATCCTGAAATGTGCCATCCCCTATATCAACATACCCTCTCCCACATACCTCAAGTGGAGTTCCATCACCCATCATAATGGAAGGCATAGAACATGGATCCATAGATTCAATTTCATCTTTAGTTGAAGTTATGTGGTGTGAAGCACCTGAATCAAGAACCCATGTGGATGGTAGAGAAGCAACAACTACAAGGTCCTTTCCATTTCCTTTCCCCTTACTGTTGTCTTTGGCCTTGTGAGAACCCTCCTCTGAACTCTATTTGATGGAATCAAGAACACTGAGATTATTCTTCTCAAGAATGTGTGTCAAATGATCCACTTCTGCTCATCATGACTAGGTTTCTTACAATAGGAACATTTGATCTTCTCTTTCTTAGGCTTTTTTCCCTTAGAAGATTGGGTCTCATTGGTTGCTTTTGAAGCTACTGGAAACTAATCCTTTTTATCCTTGCTATTCTTTTTTTTCTTATCCTTATTGTTACTACTTTGTCCTTTTTGTTCTTTTGTACCTTGGTTGATAGCTAGGGCATGTGATTTAGAGGATTTAAGAGTGCCTATCTAGATTAGCTTATCTTGTTCTTGTGTGAGAGAGATAGTGAAATCATCCAAAGATGGCATAGTGAACCGTGTCCCAAGTACACCCTTAGTAGCATTGAAGGTAGAAACAAAGACACAATATTCTAAACTTAGTTTAGAGAGAATACTAAGAATTAGTTGTTCATCTTTCTTATCAATACCACATTGTTTTAATTGTAGCCTTAGTGATTTCAATTTTGTGAAAAAATCTTGAATTGTGTTGAAATTTCCTAGACTTAAACTAATTAGTTCATTTTCCAACATATGAGCCCTCATTGAATCTTGTGTGCCAAATAGTCTTTCTAGCTTTGTCCAGATTTCATTTGGTGAATTCAAAGACTCAATGTGGAAGAGTAAATCAAGAGAAATAGACAAACACAATGTTCCATAGGCCTCATCACATTTGTTAAACCACTTAGGCTTATCTCCATCTTTAGTAGGTTCAATTTCAAGTCCCATTGTTATCCTATGTAATCCAACTTTCCTTAAGTAGATTGTCATGCATGATTTACACTCAAAGTAGTTGTAAGGAGTTAATATGGGTATTGTTGTTTGATCCATGATGAAGAAATGCAGATAAAAGATACTGAAAAGAAGAGAACATACACAAGACAACCCCCGCTTTTAACTTAAAGAAAGAAGCCCCCAAGCAAATATAATTTGACACTTTATAATTAGTGCATTTACAACTTCCACTAGCAATAATACTTAGTGGTTTTGATCTCAATGCTTTACAAAATTCTCACACATTGGGTTTACGTTGAAAGTATAAAATTGGAGCTAATCCAAGTGCAACTAACAACACCACTGCGATCTACTTGAAAAATCATGCACTTTCAAAAAAAGAATCACCTCAATTCGAGATTGTATGAGAAATTATGAGTCTTTGAAGTTTCCAAAATGAAAACTATGCAGTGCCATGGGTGAGAATCTACAATTTATGAAAAATCACTGCATCAAAACCAAAAAATTCCTGCATTGGTGCAAAGAGCATGGAAAATAGCCCAAATTAAAAAAAAAAAAATTAAGAAATAGAGCCAATATGAGTGAGAATGAAGCATTTGAAAATTTCCTTCAAATCTGCAACTATCAACGAAGAGGGGGTCTGTGGAAACATTCTGATTCAATTTCTACAAAATATATAACCTACATGCAAAAACAAGCAATGACCCAAATGGTTTTTTTCTATTGCGAACAAAACCCATATGGTAGATTTTCTTTAAATCATACAAAAATGTGGATCTAGTGTAAAATAATGCTCCCAACAACAAAAAAATGACCCAAAAAATGAAAAAATGGCCTATAAAGGCTCAATCAACTACCTAAGTCAAGCAAAGGCATGCTAAAACCTACATTTTTAACATGATCTTCATAAATCCTTTTAGATTTTTCAAATCGTTTGAAAACGTAAGAGAAGAGCATACATGATTTTGAAGAAAATTGCAACAAAGCTTATTAGCCCCTCTAAAGACTCAAATAAGGAAACTACAATCTACATTGCATTAGAAATGCTTTGATACTATGTTAGAATCTAAAAAGATGAATAACCTAGAAAAGTAGTGCAAATAAATAGATATGAAAATGTGAAAGCAAATGACACAAGATCAAAATAGTAACACAAAGTTAGTCTCCATGAGAGTAATGCAAATACTCTAGAAGCAAAATAGCATTATGAGGATGCAAAAGCAAAGATATATTCAGCTTGAGAATTGAGATTACAAAGGAAATGTCTTGGTTATATAGGCCAAGGGGAGAGATAGATGCAACCAAATTATGACAAGTGTTGGCATCCTATGAGGTATGACAACTCATGTCATTAAAGGCTCAACCACCTTATACCTGTGTAAAGTTAAGCTAGTGTGAAGAGGAATTTAGTGGAGAACTAGTTAAGAATGAGCTAGTTAGATAAAGTACCCCTTTCACACTAACAAGGTGAGTATAAATAGACTAATACTCACATAATATAATCTAAGAAAGCTTAAGTAAAGTGTAGGAAAAAACTAGGATTATGGGAAAATAAATAACCCAACTAGGAATAAAAACCTACACTAACAGATGAATGGACTTGATTTTGAAATCGGGGGCGATGGAGAGCGTTGGTCTGTGTAGGCTATGGCCTGCATGAGGGGCCTTTCATTCTTGCATGCGCTCGATCTTGGGCTTATTTGCTTCCTGCTTTCGAGTTGGGTATGGGGTTGGGCTTTGTCAGGTGTTCGGGTTGTGGTTTGTGGCTGTCGCACGGGGTTGGGGCCGGCTTTTTGTCTCGCAGTGTTTGCAGTTTCAACTTTTCTTTTGCTGGTTTTCTTCTTCTTTGGTTTCCGTAGAGTGTGCTTTCGCCTATGGTTATGGCTCTAGGCGAGACTTCTGGGGAAGAATCCCCTTTGAAATTTTGTGCTGCTATTGGGGTTTCTTCCCCAAACCAAAAGACAAGAATGTTTGATAATAGTTTATTTTCCAATGATGCTGGAGATGGAGGTTTTGTGCCTACAGGAGGATCTCGAATTCCGAAGGTGAACGGTTGCCTGGAATGCTCTAAGGAGAGACCCGTTTTGGTGATTCAGCCAGAATCCATTGCTAAGGACATTGAATATTTTTTGAAGCATGCCTTGCTTTGCAAATTCATGGGAATGAGGGTTTCACTTCAATTTTTGGAGTCATGGTCGCAGTGGACTTGGTCTCTTGAGGGGGAAATGGACATTATGTTGTTGGCTAACAACTACTTCATGGTGGTTTTCAATTGCATGGCAGATCGGAACAAAGTTTTTGAGGGTGGACCTTACTTCCACAATCAGGTTGGTCTCTTTATGAAACCTTGGCATGCGGGCTTCAATCCTTTAGAGGAACTACCAAATCATGTTCCTGTTTGGGTGCGTCTCCCCAGATTTCTTGTTGAGTGCTGGCATAATGATATCCTGCACAATGTGGCTGCGCTATTGGGTAAACCTGTGGGTGCCTCTCAACAAATGAGGGAAATAAAGGTAATGAATTTTGCTCGCATTTGTGTTGAATTAGATTTAAGTAACCATCTTCCTGATTCCTTAGAAATTTGGGCGGGTTCATATTCTTGGGTTCAACAATTAGACTATGCAACACTGCCATTCTGTTGTTGTCTTTGCCATGAATATGGCCATCTTCAGAGAAGATGCCCAAGATCTAAGCCATCTGAAACTCAGTCATCTCAACCCCCTAGTAACCCTCTGAGGGCTGACAAAGGAAAAGTGCCTATGTCTAGTGAGGTTGCAGATGCTGAGGGTTTTATTCTAGCTAAATCTCGTAATAAGAATCGAGGTCAGAAGAGAACATTTAAGGAAAGAAAGGAGGGAGATACCTTTAATCGGTTTGAGGTTTTGGATGATCTCAGTCTGCAGGAGGTGAACCCTGGTATGTTTGGAATGGACCAGAGGGTTATGGAGGAGGTTCAAGAAGACATTGCCACATAGGACATTCAGATGCCACAGATAGAGGGGGCCTTGCAAATGGACTCAGTTCAGAGTTTGGGGACGTCTAGGGAACCTGAGTCTATGGTTATTGCATCATTGATGGTGGGAGAAACAACTAGTCCTCCTTTGAAAATTGTTCCTGATGTAGCAAAAGGAAGCAAGGCTTCTCCTGCATTGGGTATTCTTTAGAAAGACTTGAAGAAAGGGACTATTGAGAAGCCTTCCAAGTCTAGAAGAAAGAAATATTTTGAGAAAATCAAGCTAATGGGGGAGACTTTAGTGGAGTTAGGTTCTGTCAAAACTCTTGACTCCCACTTTTCTAATCCTCCAAAATGATCATTCTCTCTTGGAATGTATGGGGCTTGAATAGTGGCCCTAGACAAAAAGTTGTTTGTGACTTGGTGCGAATTCATTCTCCTAATTTTCTTTTTTTACAGGAGACAAAGTTATCTGTTGAAATCATGACTAGTCTTTCATCTAAGTTGTGGAGTAGAGGTGATGTCCAGTGTATTGGTGCTCATGGTACTACCAGGGGTGTGGCCTGCCTCTGGAATCCTTTGAGGATTCGCCCTCTCTGGTGGATGTCTTCTAAATCCTCTATGTCTTTGATTGCTACAAGCATTGAGACTGGGGAAACTATTCTCCTCTCCAACATTTATGCTCCTACTGACTTTCTGGGTAAGCAATATTTATGGTCCCATTTAAGGTTTATCTGAAGTATGGTGCCTTATCACCATTGGATTGTGGCAGAAGATTTCAACGCCATTATTGAGTTGGCTAAGAAACAGGGTGGTATAGTAAGATTGGAACCTACTATTTTTTTTCTTCGTGATAACATATTGGCTTTGAACTTGGTGGATATCAAGCCTAGAAATGGACAGTTTACTTGGAACAACCGGAGAATTGGGGAGAAGTGCATTGCATAAAGACTTGATTGCTTTTTGGTTTCTTGTTTTTGGGTTGGTGGTGGTTGGTCTACTTGTTCAGAGATTCTAGATTGGCAGGGTTCAGATCACTGGCCTATTAAGTTAGTGGTGTCCTCTGCTCAGGTGGCCCAATCTCCTTCTTTCAAGTTCCAACTTATGTGGTTGTGTGATCCCTCTTTACAGGACTATGTTGCTCACTAGTGGAGGATTGGTAGACTCGCCTATGGCACAACTATGTATACTTTTTCCAAGCTATTGCAATATGTTAAATATCAGCTTAAGTATTGGAATCGCCATTGTTTTGGGAACATTTTTCATGACAAAGCTCTTGCTCAATCTAAGTTAGATAATATAACCAGGGAAATTAGGGAGAATGGTTTTTCAGAAGCCTTGCTTCAGGAAGAGGCTATGGCCTTAAAAATACTGGAAGAATGTGAAATGAGTGAAGAAATTTACTGGAAATAGAAAGCTCACATGGAGTGGCTTCAAGAGGGGGATAAAAACACAGCGTTCTTCTTCAATTCGGTGAAGGTGAGGAGGCATGGTAAGTCTATTCCTATGCTTGTGAATGATAGGGGAGAACATATTTCCTCCTTACAGGAGATATCTAGAGAGGCAATGCAGTATTTTACTTCTCTTTTTAGGGAGGACACTCAAGAGGGTTCTGTTGAGGAAGCTCAGGTTCTTTCTTACATCCCCCAACTTGTGACTAGAGTAATAAATGATAATCTTATGCATTATGTTTCTTTGGAGGAGTTGGAGGAGATTGTTTTCCATATGAAGAAAGGGAAAGCTCTGGGTCCTGACGAGTTTCCAATTGAATTCTTTCAAGAATTTTGGGATATTATTAAGGTTGATTTATTAGAGGTGGTCCAGGAATCTTAGAGGAATAAAGAAATGATTCTGGAACTGAACTCCACTTTTCTTGCCCTCATCCCAAAATGTGATGGGGTAGATTGGTTAAGCCAATTTTTTCCCATTTCCCTTTGTAATGTCATTTACAAGATTATCTCTAAGGTGATTACTGAAATGTTGAAGAAATGGCTTAAATGTCTTATCTCTGAGGAGCAAGGTGGCTTTGTGGCTGACCGAAAAATTCTGGATGGAGTTGTTATTGCTACAGAGACTATCCACTTTATGGCTACGTCAAAAGCTAAGGCAATGTTTATCAAGCTTGATATGGCTAAGGCTTATGATAGAGTTTGGTGGTCCTTTCTTTGGAATATTCTTGGGGAATTTGGATTTGCTGAGGATTGGATTCAGTGGGTTATGAGTTGTGTAAATTCTACCTCCTTCTCTATTTTAATCAATGGGGAGCACACTAAGCTTTTTGGAGCTTCTCGTGGTCTTCGACAAGGAGACCCTCTTTCCCCTTATCTCTTTCTTCTTTTTGCTGAAGGGTTGGGGAGATTGTTGAAAAGTAATATTGAGTCGGGGGTTATCCAGTGGTGGAGGTGGGGCAATGAGTTGCCTCCTCAATCACACCTACAGTTTGTGGATGATACTACCCTGATGGGTATGGCTACTATCAGGGAGGCTACTAATCTGCATAAGGCTTTGGATGTTTATCTCACTACTTTTGGTCAATTAATTAATGAAGATAAGTCCTCCATATTCTTTTTTAATACACCTAGACCTATTCAACAGAGAATTGCTCTTATTATGAGGTTTCAGATAGGCTCTCTTCCTTTGAATTATCTGGGTATTCCAATCGCTTTTGGTAAGCTCCCTAGAGATTCTTGGCAGTATATTCTAGACAAATTTCAAATGAAGGTTAATCATTAGACTCATAGATGGCTTTCCTTTGTTGGGTGTGTTCAGTTGCTTAAATATTTGGTTCAGGCTCTTCCCTTGTATAGATGTATGCTTTAGGTGGCTCCGATGGGCTTTGTTAAGGAATTGGATTCCTTGGCAATGCAATTTTTATGGGCTAGAAACTTGTCTTCTTCTAAATGGAGCCTGGTCAGATGGGATATTGTGTGCTCCCCTAAATAGTTGGGTGGTCTGGGTTTGAGGCATTCATCTTTATCTGGGATGGCATTGGCTGCAAAACTTTATTAGAGATGGTGTGTGGAGCAAGATCAGCTATGGGCTAAAATTCTACTTCTTAAGTATCTTCTTGGGATCCCAAAGGATGAGGTTCCCTGTTATCCTCTGGTGGGAAGTGGATTAGTGATTTGGAGGACTCTCAAGAAAGGGGCTACTTTGATTAAGGAGGGATTATTTTGGATATGTAAGAAGGGAACAAATGCTCTCTTTTGGTTTGACTCTTGGGATGGTTTTCCTCCCATTATCTCTCAGTTTCCTAATTTATTGGCTCTCTGTCAGTGCTTCTTGGAGGCTGGTTGGTCAAGGGTGAGTGATTTTAAATCTTTTCACCCTTGTGGTCAGCTGGAGATTGCTAGCTAGAAGTCCCTACGTGAGTGGTCGATGGTAGGTTTGGAGGAAGATTGTGCTGAGCTTCATACTATTTTATCAGTTAGACACTGTAGTTCCCTCAAGGAAAAGTATGTTCTTGCTTGGCGCCCAAATCCTAAAGGCATTTTTTCTATGGCTAGTGGATATCAGGAATTGATGGCTCATAGATTGAATGGAGAAGAGGACAATTGGTGGAAGTATGTGTGGAATAAGTTCTCTTGGCCAAAATGTAATTTCTTTGTGTGGAATTTGGCCTGGAATAGGTGTTTGACTTGGGACAATATTCAGAAGCGTGGATTTCATGGACCTTCCTTATGTTTTTTGTGTGGTGTTGCTGAGGAGGACTCTTCACATTTGTTCTTCAGATGTTCTTTCTCCTTGCAGCTCTGGCAACTTTGGTGGGGTGTTTGGAAACACCCTTGTGTTCATGCTTCATCCTTGGTGGAATTCTGGAGAAGTCTGGGTAAGCCCCCTACTTTGACTCCTTTTCTTCAGATTGTTTGGTGCATTGGACCTAGCTTTATTCTTTGGCAGATTTGGCTAGAGCGAAATCGTAGGATTTTTCGAGGGGAAAGGTTAGGTATCCAACAAGTTTGGTATAGAATTTTGGGAATGATCCAGGAGACTGTGGAAGCTAAATGTGAGGTGATGTTCCCACTTGATAGAGGGGATGCTGAAATTATTGACAGAATGGGTTTTCAAGGTTTGTCTCCTACCTCTGCTTGTGTCAGAAGGGGTAGAAGTGTGAAAAATAAAGTTCAAAGGATGGGTAGATGGATGCCTCCTCCTGAGGATATCTTGAAGATTAACACAGATGGCTCTTCCTGTGGTAATCCTAGACCTGCTGGGATTGGTGGCGTGGGTAGAGACTGTTTAGGTGAAGTTGTGTTCTTCTTTTCTATTTATAAAGGTTGGCAGGCTAATAATTTTATGGAGGGATTGGCGATTGTCTATGCTCTAGAGCGTGCTTATGCTCTAGGTTGGCGTAAGGTTATTTGTGAATCTGACTCTCAGATTATTGTGAATTTGTTGATTGAACGTAAGGTGAAGGATGTTAATTGGCAGCTAGCTCTAGTTGTTCAACAGATTTTGCAAATTAGTTCTAGGATGGATATGGTGTCCTTTGTCCACATTCCACGTGAGTGGAATAGGGTTGCTGATTGTTTGGCGAAGTGGGATTCAGATCATGTTGATTTTTGGAGGGTTGAGGAATGGAGACATCTTCCCCAGGATTATTGTTTGAATCTGAGGAGGATCTTTACCGAGGATATGGATGGTTGTGGAGTTGGTTAACAAGTGCTCTTGCTCTTCTATTGTTCTTATGCTTTTCTCTCAGAGCTATTGTTCTGAGATTTGCTTGTAATCTTTTTTTTGAGTTTCAATAAAGTTTTTACCCCTCTAAAAAAAAAAACCTACACTAACACATTCCCCTTTGATGGAGACAGATCTGACAGTGGCAGAAGAATGAACTCATAGAAATGTAGATACAAGATCTTGAGAAGCGCACACAAAGGAGTTGCATGAAAATATTAACATATTGCAAATGTTAGGAAAAATTTGCATTTAGAAAAAAGAAGCGAGGTTTGAAAATGGAGTGATCGCATGACAGATTGGGGTTTGAGTGCAATGGGAATGAAAAATAGAGCAGGAAGGATTAGCTTGGTGAAGGAAGAAAATTTCCAGTGTTAAGAAAATTTGGTGTGAAATGAGTGTATGCATTGGAAAATAATGAATCTACAAGTGAAGATTTTCTTTGATCAAAAAGTTGCAAAGTCGTTAAAAAGTATTGAAATTACAAGTAGGTAGTTTGCTTTTTGTAAGTTTGGAAAAAAATCACCGATTTTGCAAATGGGAAGATTTTTTTTGTCAAATCAGGAAAATTCTTCTATTTTTCAAATAACCATGAGTTTACTTGTAAATTCGGTAAAAATTACCAACTTTACAAGTGGGTAGATTGATTGTTTTGTTGAATCAAAAAATTTCACCGATTTTACAACTATACTTGGTTTTATTTGTTGGGTTAGAGAAAAACCACGATCCTCCAAATGGGAAACACTTAGTAGTTTTGCAAGTTCAACGAAAAATGTCGATTCTACAAGAAATACATAATTTTTTTGTATTATTGGGAATTTTTATTGAAATTACAAGTCGAGCTTGGTGGCCTTTGCATATTCAGGGTTTTTTCACCCCTTAGAAAATTGTTCAAAAGCCCCTTTGATGAGTCAAGAATATTTAACGAATATGTAAATGATAGAAAGGACTTTTGTTGAGTTGGGAAAATACTTGACTCAGCAAATGGGTAAGATTGCAATAGTGTGTTTGACAAAAACTACCAATTCTATAACTTGGAGACCAGATGATTTTGCATATGTGGGATTTTTAGCTACAATTACAAATAAAAATCAAGAGATTTGGGTTGAGTAAAACATCTTATGTTACCCCTGTTGATCATGCAATATTTTCCACTGCTACTCTAAGGAAGATTTGATGCACAAGAACCTTGCAAACACAACAAAACATGGAAATTTCACAAGTATTCTTTATCCATGCACAAAGTTTTCAAAAGGTTTTGCATTGTTTTGGGTCAAAATCAATCAACAAGATGCAAAGAACACATGATAGGGAATTCAAGGCATACGACATAAGAAAGGGGGAAAATCAAAGACTAAGGTTTCTCAAAAACACAAAAAGGAAACCTACAAAGAGGAAAAAATATGAACACTGACATAAAAACATCAAATCTAAAAGAATATAATAAAAATGAAAACCCTAAATGTTAATAGCAAGATTAAAACAAAAGTAAAAACAAAAAAGAGAACATACCCAAGGGTAGAGAAAAAACCCTAGCTTGAAATGAAAACCCATCAAAATCCGTTCAAATCGCATGCCAATTGAGGTCGAAGATCTTAATTAGGCTCACAACAAATGAAGAAGAATGAAGAATGAAGAATGAGGAAACACAAATTAAAATACTCCAAAAATGATTTAAAAAGACATTAAAGACAATTAATGCCATCTACGCACAAATTGAAATTGCAGGAGCATTAAAAATTGGCACACTTACAAGCATTCTTGTAGTTTCAAGAAATTTTAATGATTTTACAAGTGACTTGCAATTTCGGGAAAAATATTTGATTTGATAAGAAAACTGCCTTTGCAATGTTTATACTTGTAGGATAAGGGAAAAACCCCGACCTTGCAAATAGAAAAAATTTCTAACTCCTAACAACTTAATTTTCATAATTTGGACAAAAAGAATAATTTTAACAAATTGGCAAGGGTTAATGTTTGGAAGACATTCAAATACTTAGGATCACACACGTGGGAAAATTGAGATTCGCTTCATTTTGGGTGCTTAGAGTGCACGAGACTATGAAATAGACAAGTTTCATAGGGATCCCATGAATCAAGCGTAGCTAGATTTGAGGATAACAAGTTATATTGATGATTATGATAATATGGGATTAACATTTTCTTAAGATTTATTTTATGGATTATATATACACGTGTGTATACATAATTTTTTTTGTGCCACTTGACTATATATGACTATGTACATTTCACATGTTATTCCATGTCCACTTAGACATATTTTAGTACATTTCATGAGTTCTATGTGATCATCTGTATTTATTTATATGTTGACTTGAATATTTTTGTAGATACAATTTTGTACATGTTTTATTCCAAAATAGCTCTAGCTATCTAACATTTCATGTGGACTTTAGTTGATTATGCACTCACATACATTATGTTCATTATGTTGATTAAATGCACTCACATATACATTTTATACATTTACAAGTATGCACTATAAATTCATGTCTAATTAAATTACAATATTTATATACCATTAAATGAATTTTTCTAAAGTATAACATATTGGTTGTTGCAACACCCTAAAATCATTCAGTATTAGCAAAAAAGAAACTGGATATTGATCCACTGCCATATTGGATCTCACAGGATTCTCCTTCACAAACAACAAATGATACATATTAATTGTTTAGCAACTTCCTTACTATCCCCATGTAAGTAGACTAAACTAAGTGAGGTTGAGGGTTTGAAGTAGAGTACCATCTTCATGGTATGTGCTTGAATTTGATCATGACTTGTATCTTGAATGAAAATAACAAGCTAGTTGTGCTATAAAATTATTGTTAGAAAAATAATGACGAAATCCTCTTTAATTAAAATAATCCTTCTAGATATTTCAAGACAAGATATTTCAATTAATTTCTAAGAGAGATAATTTCACTATTGAAACAACCATCAATCTATTTATTGTATATAATTTCGCAAAATTCAGAATTTAAATGTAATGAAACTAACCATAATTACCAAAGATTTGATACCAAAATGTAGTACAAAATGAATTGTTTGACAACAAATGTGTTTTGATAAACTAGATATAACCTTGATATATTGATTTAAATAGCAAGGAAAGATCAAACTGGAGACATCAAGATAACATTCATTAATTCACTTCAACAAACAATTGAAACCAAAATTCGACCACCAATTATAACTTCATTCTATTGATCTTCAAAAATATTTTACAATACATTTCAAAAAAATTTGTGACTGACATGTCAAAAGTGACTTGTCAGTTACCCACTTTTAACATAAATCAAAAATTCTTAATTATCGCTATTTACATAGGATTACATAAAACTTTAAAAGCAATGAAAGATGAGAAGTGAAGAGAATTTATCATATGTTGATGTCCACAACACTCGTAAGATACAAAATTTTGTTACTCATCGTAAGGTACCTGTGATCATTCAGATCTAGTAAGGTCCTCTCTCCATGATAGTATCTACAAGGCTTGGTACTTCACTGCAAGGCCTATTCTTCTGGGGGAGCTAGATATGTTTGCTCCCATTGGTACACCATGTGATCATGAGGCCATTTGTACTCCTAGATTTTTTGTGTGTTGGCCAAGTGACTCTTCCATCTGTTGTCCAATAACCCTTTGGTATCAATGATGAATTTTGAGTACCCAACATCCAATACAATTATTCCATCCAAGGTTAAATTGAGGTAGCTAATATTTATGTCACCATCCTTTTGCATATTAGTGAGGTAGTTGGGAACAATTTTTTTTCCAATCCTTGGAGCCTTTCAATTGATCATCATCCCCTAGTATCTTAGGACGAACCACCACTTTAGCATGCGAAATAAATCCATTCTTTCCTTGATCTTTTAGGCTTCTATAGACATGTATTGAAATTCATCTATGACCATTCAAACTATTTTCTTAGTAGGATTTAAAGCTGTGGGGGCCTCAACATTCCTTTGTAAAATTCTACACAAAGTTGTTAAGATGTGATGTATAGGTTGTCATTTCTTGAATAAGGGGTCCAATATAGGTACATGGGCCTTTATTTGATCAACTACTTGTGACAAGGAAACATAACATTCATACACATTTTCTAAATTTTCCACAATTAGTTTAACCATATTCTCCAAGATTTGTTCTAATACCTTGAGGGTTTCTCTCTTTGCTCTTTCCATTGTTCCTTCATTACTCTTTTTCAACTTCTCAATTTCCTGTTTTAGCACATTAACTTGTTCAATAGCGATTTTACCTGTATCATTCTGGATGGTAGGGGGGATGGTATAATGTTAATTTTGTGCTTTGGGAAGGACCTGCTCCCTTCAACTGTTGTTTCAATTTCACATTTTCTATGAATAATCTATTCAGTTCATCATTCAGATCAATCTATTCTTTCTCATATTCTACCAATATAACCTCCATATCTTTAACTGCATCCCTAGGAAACATTACTAAGTGCATTGTCATAGTAGCTACGTCCAATGCTGATGTGTCTTAAAGAGTCTTTACCATGGCGGTCCCTCTCATTTCTTTTACAACATCAAGAATATTGGTTTTTCTATTCTTTTTTGCTTTGTCCAAAAGGCTAGAGTTTCAAGTCTTGGATTGTAACTTGTGCCACTCATTCCCTCATCTGAATTGAATTTAGAAACCAACATGAGATATTCTTGGCTTCTTACTTGATCTAGTAAGAATATCTATTTTAATGCCATCCTAGGAATAATTAGTATATTTCTTTCTAAGACCAATTTTCTTGCTTCTTGGGGGCTAACAACAATTTCATTAATCTTGAGTTCTTCAAGAGTCTGGGAAACAATCTAGTCATGCTATGACTCCTCAGTGCCCATCTTATTGATTTGGAGTCTCTCCTCAAATTATTTCATTTTCATCTTAAACCAAAAATCCTCAAACTCGGGATTTTGAATAAATTCATCATCTTCAATAAATCTAAGGGCAACAATCACCCTTTCATCATCATGCACTTCTTGATCATTATTCCCATGTACATCTACTCTTTCTTTTGGTTTGTGAGCATCAGTTGCAAGCTTAGGTGGTGGCTAATCAACTTGATCATCATTAAAATTCAAAAGTACATCGACTACCTCTTCAATATCCCCTACTCCTTCACTTATTTCATATGCCACTAAAGGGGCCACTCCATGTGTCTTCTGACTTTTAGGACTTGGTTGCTCAGGGGATCCTTTTGATTGTATTGTGACATTGTTTGGTAGAGGCTCTATGATTACAATACGTCTTGGTTTGATTGGCAACTTGGAGGGTTTCAAAGACTGACCCTTAGGTTTCTTTTCTTGTTTCAACATATAATCTTTCAAAGTTTTCAATTATTACGTTCATCCTTTTGATAGGATCCTTTTCTTAAACATAGAATCCTTGGAATCTAGTTTCCCTTTTCTTCTTCTTCTCCTCAAGTCTCTTTATGATTTCCCACTTCCTCTTCCTTTGAAAAACTTCATTAGGTGTACAAAAATTTCTTATTACATATTCTTCGTAATCCATTACATGGGTAATCCCAACTTTAGTGAGAAGTGTCTGCTTCATAAAATTAATATTCCCTTCAGGATCAAAGACCATTTCTCCTCACGACCTCAATGAATACTGCATCTTCAAATAGTTTTATAGTTCTTCAAGAGTGTCAGACACTACGAATAGCTCCTCACATTCAATTAGGTGAGGGAGGAATGTTCCCTTTTTCTATATTTTCATAACATCCCGCTCCATCCATAACATTTTCCACATAAATTCTAAAAATCCAATTCGAATAGAAAAAAATTTAAGTAAAACATGTGGGGATTGAGGACACCCATAGACCCTTATTACTGTTTGATCTGCTAAGAATAACTAGTCATTGAAATTGTGAGTGTGTCCTTGTTTTGGCTTCAATGCTAAAGGTATTAATACTTGCATGATTTTATTAGGAAATATTGGTGAAATATGACCAAGAGTGGCCATGACCTTTACTACGAAATCATCATGAAATATTACATAATCACTATTTTTTACATCTATTATCCCAGATGTAACACTAGTTTTGTACATGCAACCTATTCCCTTCATCATCAGTCATTCCCAAACACATTATTTTAGTCCATTTGTTTCTATTTTGGTACAATATTAAATGACATATCAGAGAGTATTTCTTAAAAGTGATGGGAGCTAAGTTCTCTCTTACTTGCAAAAATCCCTCATGTATCCCTTTCTTAGTTTCGGTAGCAAAGTCATACTCAATGTTGACTTCAGGATTTTGTATCCTCATTGCCATCATCATGAGATATGTTGGCATCCTCTCTTCAACATCTATTCCAAGCACTTGGTACAAAGAAAAATAAGTTCTTTTGAAATATACTTGGAAGTCTTCTATGGAAAATGGCTCATTTTGGGAGGGGGAGATAGGTATCCTCCTATTGTTTACACCCTTTTTCATGTGTAAAGGAAGTTCATCACTCTTGGAGGTTTTTCTCAATCTCCTATAATCCTCCTCACTTTTTTCCAAGTTGATCTCAGTGATAGCTTACTTGTTTAACATAAAACATTATAATTTCTTCTTTAGTTAGCACCACTAATGGTAAACATTTGACATTCTTATAGTCTTGGCAACCGAGTGATAATATTGTGCCAATACTTTAATAAAATCAACATCTACAAAGACATTTGTGACTATCAATTTTCCCAAATCTAAGGTCCAATGATTCAAAACTGGTATCTTCTCAACCCTCTTTTCATAGAAGTACCAAAATAGATCCCAACTTGAGATAGGGATAATTGAGTCTCTACATCCATGGGTTGTATCTTTAAACACCTTTTTGGATCCTTTGTCTACATAATTAGGTAACACATCTAAAATGGATTGTTGCAAGGACCTCTTCTTTGATTTAGAAACTGTGGACTCTTCCTTTTTACTCACAAGTTGACTTCTTTTGGGTGGCATGATGAAGAATTTACTCCTTGATTTTTTAAGTGTCTACTTGTAGAAGGAAATTCAGTTCTTATACACTTGCTACAAAGGGTTTCTATGAACTTAGCCAGAAAAATAACAGCTGTAGATTTTTCCTACTTGAACTCCCTTGCCTCTAGTATCCTAAGCTTTGTGAATGATTGTAAAAATGTCATCGAGTCCCGCGTAATTTTTGCTACTAAGCCCAGTCACTTTGTTATTAATGTCAATTTGTGCAAAATTTTTCAAAATCTACCCATATTTTGAGTTTGAATACATTTCGTTGATCTTGGGAAATCAAATGGTGTAATCATTTAATGCTTTGATAGCTTGTACCATAGTACCGCTCTGTCATTTTAATATCACTACAGGGTAGCGTTAGTAGTACTGCCACCTTGCGCACACCCCTTTGGATTCCCACGAGACATTGGGTTAATTCTAGTGGTTGAGTGACTATTCACTGCCATACCACTCTATCATATCAAGACCATTGCGGGGTAATGGTAGAAGTATCACCATGTACCGCTCTATCATATCAAGACCTTTGCTAGATATCGGTAGAAGTATTTCCACCCCATGCATACCCGTTTGGACTCCTATGAGACAACGAGTTAATTCTATCAATTGAGTGATTATTCACCGCCACAACGCAGTGTCACTGTGTACCCCTTGCAGGGTTGCAATTTACTTTAGTTGTTAACATGTTCTCACTTCCACCCCACGGTATTCATATTTGGTTGTTGCGGTATTGTGATAAGCATTTTTACATTGAACTATATGTGTCGCCACTATATGTCTCTCCATCCCACGCATACCTCTATTGGTTGCTGCAATAGTGCGGTATTGGGTTTTATTATGAATGCAATATTTTAGATATCATTTTATTGAAAATATTGAACAATTTTCTAATTTTGTAGTCTCTTAGTTTTAGTTTTTAGTGTTAGTCAGACCTAAGAGATCATTTCTTTGTTTGTAATGGGGAAGCTTAGTTCACCTAATGTTAAGATATCTATATGTATTATTAAATCACATATGTTCATTATATGTTTGCATCTAGAAAACATATAGGACATAGAAGAAATTATATTCTAAGTAAACAAAATTAATTTCAATTTTTCTACCAAAGTAAGAAAACTAAGAAGAATGATTGAACCTAACTTTAAATGCACTTCAAATCAATAGTGAAAATATCAGGTTTTGTATACAATGTACCAGCAGAATAATGATGATTACATTAAAAAATGTATTAGTAAAAAAATAGTGAATAAGCATCCCTATACTCAGATCTTTATTACATTCAATAATAAATCACACCATACATATAAAAAAAGTTTAGGTGACAAGCTAACCTCTTAAAGTGAAAAAACATCATAATCATCTGCATTACCGGCAAGATCAAAATCTTGATCATTCACATCTGCATCTACTTGATTTTCTTCCTCATCCTCATTTGTGACATGCAATGCATTCTCTCTCCAAATCTCTTCATTGGTAATCAAAATGTCTTCTTCAAACACTCCATCATCATCTTCATCCACTTCTTCGAATGTTTATTGTAAATAACATATTTCGCATCAAGCATTATATCAACAACTTCCATGAATTTTCATTTTGAATGAGAACCTATTTGAATGACATACAACCTTCTTGGGATTCTTACATCATCAATTAGAAATGATTGGTTAATTTGAAGAGGGGAAACATACGACTCATCCATCTCTGATCAAAGTTGTCTGTATTTGCATGCACAAATCCATACTCATCAAATTGCATTGCAAATGGTGAAATCCACTTACATTTTAATAATATAGGACTATTTTCACCATAGTCCACTAGAATAATTTGTTGGATGAATCCAACATAAAATCTCTTCTCATTTTCTTGAATAAATTCAACACTAACAACACAATCACAATTTATCTTTCCTTTATCTTTTTCTTGCACTATTAAATGACTACCATAGGCCCACATTCCACTGAAACATGTGGCCCATAAATGTGGAGATTGTGAAAGCTCACTTTCCTTTGTTGTTATATCTTGACCTTTTTCTTTTGCATCACTAACTGCATTAGCAATCCATTCTTCAAATTTTGGAAAAGAATCACCTCTAATCAAATCAGAATGATGTATGCACCTTTGAGGTCAATGTTGCATCCAAGCTTGATTGTCTTCTTCATATTTTATACATAAAATATTAATGTACAAATAGTAATATTGATAATATAAATGTTTAAATGCAATTGAGTAAATAAATTATTGTGTAATTTTGTTTTACTTACACCACTTATCGAATGAAGATGTGTTTTGAAGAATATAGGCATGTATCACACTTCTTTCTTGATGTGATAACTTGAAGTGACATCCATTTCCTTCTAATACTTCACTTGCAACTATGTCTTCTTCATCATCGTCCCATACACATCGATTGACATTTTTAAAATCCTTGATATATTCTATGCAAAATCCCATGGCCTCTTGCATTGAATATCCCTCATACATGCTTCCTTCTAGTTTTTCTCTAGTACGGACAATTTTTTTCAAAACCTTCATATATCATTCTATAGGATACATCCATCTTGTTCTTATTGAGCCACAATGCTTTAGTTCATATTATAGATGTATCAAAAGATGCATAGAAATGCTAAAGATTATTGGTGGAAATTCCTGTTCCAATAGACAAAGGACTTCAACAACCTCCTCCCTCAAACTCTCAAAGTTCGAAGGATTTAATACATGTAAAATAATTCTCTTTAATATTAGGCTCAACCTTATAATTTCCAATCTTGGCCCCTTTTCCAAACTTAATATATTTACCACAATAGATAAAATATTCTCTATTATGACATGATAGTCATGGGTCTTGAGGCCTCTTAAGCCATTAATGTTAGTTTGGCTTCTAATACTAAGAAGTTACATATCCAGTGGGAAAGCAAGTCTGAGACATCAACAGTAAGAATTGTGCACATTGTTCCTTTGTCCAAACATAAGGAGCCCTAGGTTTTCTATATTTTTCATCATCATATTTTTCAACCCAAATATTTTGATGAATCTTTAGTTGTAGAAAGTCTTCATGTGATGAAATAGTATCAAAAACACCAAAAGAGAACGCCATGTAATAAATATGTGGAATAAATAAAACTAACCATGAAGAATTTCAACAGGCCGAGCATCGTAGGAATAAAAAAGACAAACATTCCAAATCTATGTTGACAACTTTGGGGAAAATGATAAGGAACCAAGGGCTATGACGGGATGGGAAAGGTCACACACATATGAAGGTGATCCATTTTTATCATTATTGAAGATGGAAAAAAAAATAGGAGTGTGGAAGGCATCATAAATTATGAAAGATAGGGCTGCATTGAACTCAAGGTTTTGAGGTGCCAAGGAATGTAAAAGGCAGGCCGATAAAGAAAAAGAGGAGGCACAACAATGAGAAGTGAATTTACAACAGGTGAAAGAAAGGACTACACATCAGTGAGGGAAAATAAGACAAGGCTACGTTGCAGAGAGGAAAGAATAAATAAGTTGCATATTTGTTATTGAGGATGGTAGGTTGCGCTAACAGTTAGAGCTTTAGAGGGGTGAATCAAAGTTTTTCTTTGATCAAAATTTGCATATTGATTTGTAAAAGATTTGATGTAATGTGAAAATTGTTTTCAATAAAAGATAGCAAGTGTCTTCATGTTTGTATCCATTGTGGGGATGAGTTTTTGGAGTTTGTGAGAGAGTCTTTACTTGTGTGGAAGAGTTGTGGGTTGAGCTGAGTATTCCTTCTTTGCATCAAATTG
Source organism: Sequoia sempervirens (assembly GCA_007258455.2). NCBI lineage: Eukaryota > Viridiplantae > Streptophyta > Pinopsida > Cupressales > Cupressaceae > Sequoia > Sequoia sempervirens. The sequence goes on along the minus strand of VDFB02087515.1, from coordinate 5,145 downwards.
GTATTAGAGTAGATAATCGTGAGCATGATCTATGGGAGCGAGTAATAGTAGTGTAGAGCTCAAAAGGATTGTTGTGGGTGAGTTATGGCCTAAAAAATTGAGAGCTAAAACTGTTCATTGGAAGAGATGCCACCCACAAGAGGAAGACCCAGATTAGAGGTGGTATTGGAAATATTTCAAGATATGGTAATAGAAGGTATCAAAAACCAAGGGAATTAGGTGTTGGTAATAGAAGAGAAAGAGAAAGAGACCATGAGAATGAGGAAGAAATAGAAGGTGAAGAACATAGAAGAGAAGAAGAAGAAGAAAAGGAAGAATGACTAATGGATGCCAAACAAGAAATATTTTTGAGAGCTCTTTTGAGAATCACAAAGAGCAATAAGATGGATTTTTTTAAATTTTCTAGAACTTTGAATCTAGATGAGCTAATCGATTGGATTGGAGAGTTGGAGGAGATTAGAGACTGACAACAGGTGAAGATAGCTCAAACAAAATTGAAAGGGAATGCTATGTTACGGTGGAAAGGGTTGTGGAAAGAACAAGAAATGGATGGAGATCCCCAGATAACAAGGTGGAACCAGATGGTGATGAGGTTCAAGAAGAAATTCATACCTAGAGATTACGAAATGGAGTTGTTCAAGAAATTGCATAATCTGAAGCAAAAAGGTATGATTGTAAAAGATTACATAGAATAATTTTACAAGATGACTATTCGATCTAGAAGGCATAAAATTGATAGGGAAAAGGCAGATAGGTATGTGAATGGCTTGAGGTTTAACATACACAATGATATGAGTATGCTAAAGATTAGCACAGTTGAGGAAGAATACTAGTATGTGTTGAATGCAGAGGAGAAATTAATGAAGAGGAAAATAAAAAATTCCAAAAGTCGAGGAAGGTTTGGAATTGAAAAGGGAAAAGTGAGAAACAGTAAATAAAATTAGATTGAGGAAGAATCCAATCCAAAATGGAGCAAAGAAGTGGGCCAAAACACCAAATAAAAGGAGGAACTAACAAGAGGACATGGTGGTAGCAACAAAGGGTTTCCATTCAGATGTTATCAGTGTGGAGAAGTTGGTTATCATGATTTTGAGTGTTCTCAAGTACATGAAGGTAGCAAGAAAAATGTAGCAAGAAACCACTTGGCACAAGAAGATGAGGAGTGTAATGCATCCCCAAAAGTAGCAGATCCAGAAGAAGGTGAATCTCTCATGATGAGAAGAGTGTTGGTGAATCCAAAGATGATGGAGGAGGAACCTTCCCAAAGAAGGAATCTCTTTGGGAATGTGTGGAAGGCTAGAGGTAAGTGTTGTAAGGTTATTGTTGATAGTGGTAGTACAAATAACTTTGTTTCAAAAGAAATGGTGGAAAAACTAAGTTTGAAAAGGAGTCAACATCCTAGTTTCTACAAAGTTTGTTGGTTGTAGAAGGAGCATGAAATGATTGTGAAAGAACAGTGTTTAGTAAGTTTTTAGATTGGTTCTTATAGAGATGAGGTTTTTTGTGATATGATGCTTATGATTGCATGTCATGTGTTGTTGGGTAGACCATGGCAGTTTGATAGGGGAGCCATCTATGATGGTAGGAGAAATGCGTATACCATCCATAAAGATGGACATAAGTATATGTTGAAATTTTTGAAGAAGGAGAAGATGAAAGAATCTAGTTCTATTATTTTTTGCAATGCAGAGAAGCAACAAGTAAAGGAAGAGGAATGAAGTGAGTGCACTGATTTGCAGCCATTAAGAGAGAAAATTTTAGGGGGAAAGAATAGATTGGGTTCTAATTTATTGCAACAACACAATAGAGGAAGAAAGAATAATAGTCCAAGAAAATGTAGAGGGCACCGAGATGGGCCTGTAGTAAGAGATTGTTCAAAGGAACGAGATAATGCCAGTGGAAATGGTTCAAATGTCAAGGATGAGTTGAAGTATAGAAGAGGGAAGGCTCCCGTGGACAAAGAGCGACATTGGATTAAAAAAAACATGAGATTACTGCCCCATGATGCACATGAGATTACTGCCCCATGCACCTTTGAATGTTCCTAAGTTTACCAACTCAAGGAACATTCCATTTTACCTGGCGTTCCTAGTGTAGGAGCACGCGGGCAAACAAGAGATCGACACCAACAAAAAAAAAGTGTTTAATTTTCAATTTTGGATTTTTTGGTTCTTTATTGACAACTGCAGATGTTTGGTCTTGTGGTATCATTCTTTTTAAAATGCTTCTCTCTTTATATCAATGTTGATATAATTAAATTATCTCGTAAGATCTTCCAGGAAAAGTATTATTTTCCTTGAGGAATTGCTTTGGATGACATATGTCTTGACTTAGGCAACATATATTTGCAAATACAAAAAGAGGTTTAATTTTTGATATTCCGCTAATGAAAATATGTGATGGAGGCATTAGCTAGGGTGATGAAGATAAAATTTTGAAATGGAATCTTCCCTCACAACTACGCCAGGAAGATTGAACATTTGAAAAGAAGAGGACACCATGTAATAAATATGTGGAATACATAAAAATTCCCATGAAGAATTTCAATAGGCCGAGCATCATAGGAAGAAAAAAGACAAAAATTCCAACTCTACACTAATAGCTTTGGGGAAAATGATAAGGAGCCAAGGGATACGAAGGGATGGGAAAGGTCGCACACATTTGAAGGAAATCCATTTTTATCATTATTGAAGACAAAAAAAAGGAGTGTGGAAGGCATCAAAAATTGTGAAAGATAGGGTTGCATCGAATTCAAGGTTTTGAGGGGCTAAGGAATGTAAAAGGCAAGTTGATAAAAAATAAGAGGGGGCTACAAACTTTCATAGGGGCGGCTATGGAGAGTAGGAGCAAGAGTGAGAAGTGAATTCACAACAGGTGAATGAAAGGACTGCATAACAGTGAGGGAAAATAAGAGGGCAAGGCTACGTTGTAGAGAGGAAAGAATAATTAAGTTGCATATTTGTTATTGAGGCTGACAGGCTACGCTAAGAGTTAGAGCTTTAGAGGGGTGAATCAAATTTTTGCTTCGATCAAAATTTGTAGATTGATTTGTAAAAGATTTGATGTAATGTGAAAATTGTTTTCAATAAAAGATAGCAAGTTTCTTCATGTTTGTATCCATTGTGTGGATTCAGTTTTTGGAGTTTTTGAGAGATTCTTTACTTGTGTGGAAGAGTTGTGAGTTGAGGTGAGTATTCCTTCTTTTCATCAATACTTCCATTCATGGCTTGGAAAAAACAAACAATACAACCTAAAAGATGAAACTTGATCTACCTCACCTTGAAACAATGAAACTTAATAAATATCTCTAATATTCTTAAGTTCAAAGAGCATGAAAACATAACAAATTGTCCCCCATGAAGTAGTAAAATTAGTCTTATATTGATACTAGGGATTAATGGGTATTTGATTATGTGGGTAACAACCTTCCATAGATGAGAGAATCTCATGACCTATAGAAAAATAAACAATGATATATCAATATTGGATAAATGAATGCTATCCTTAAATGATGTCTTATTAAGATCCATAAAATCCATATAATCCTTGTCACTTAGTTGAACCCAAATCTAATACAATTAATGACTTGGAATTTATTGACCTCACACCAAGGTCACATATAGAAGGTTAAATAAGAATGAAACAATATATATCAAAAGACAATTTATATAAGATAAAATTGAAACAATATAAAATATGATTTATAAGAATGGAAGTTCATACATCAAAGGAACATTTAACAAATTGATGTTTAATACAACTATACCATGATGAAACATATGCGTATATAAATACAATTAGCTCGTTCACTTTTAGTTCAAGACCACAAAATTGATAAAACATAATTTATATGATGAAAAATTGTTACAGTGACAATCATGGTGGATCTACTTAATGGGAACCTACAAAAATAATGAATGTATAAGTAAATTAACTATACATTTTACAAGTTTTTTAACTCCAAGTCATGTGAGAAAATTATACAATTTAAATAAAGAGAAAAATATCTTAGAAATTCGTTAAGGGGAGTTAAGTGGATGACTTAAGGGGACATAAGACAATAAAATTGGGGTAGCTAAGAGGATGACTTAAGGGGTCTTAAGAAGATGGCTTAAGGGGAGTTAAGATAATGAATTAAGGGGACACAAGAGGATGGATTAAGGGGTCCTAAGAAGATGGCATAAGGGGAGTTAAGATAATGACTTAAGGGGATACAAGAGGATGGATTTAGGGTGGCTAAGAGGATGAATTAAGGGGTCTTAAGAGGATGGCTTAAGGGGAGTTAAGAGAATGAATTAATAAGATGCAAGAATAACAAAAATGATTAACTATAATTGGGAAATAAGACTAACATAAGAAGATGGATTAAGGGGAGATACACATGAGCCTTGATTCTAAGCCACATGAGAAATTTTTAACTATATATAAGACTATCAATTAAATATATACAACTGTATACTTGTATTTATTTATTCTGTTGTACCATCCACATCCTCTCTTTTTGTAATACATCTATAATTGTCTCATGCTCTTCCATAGAAAGTGTCCATAAATTTTTATTAGCAGGTATCCCTTGATATCTAACTTGTTTTATATTGGTTTCCACAACTAAATGTGAGTAATGTATAATATTTTTATGTCTTTCAGTCTTCAAATGCAAGAAAACCATTCTTTCTTATTAGATATTTTCATAGTCAAGTACCAACAACAACCAAAAAACTAGTTGGTTACTCATAGTTATCATCATCCACTCTAGGATATACCAAATTATGTTTTCTTTCAACACATTGAGCCAACCAATACTATGTTTCTGGGTGTGCAAGAAGTTGAGTCCACTTTTTGGCAAAAAAGTGGAATTGTTTTCCCTAATTTTCAAAAATTTTCACATTTGACCTTAAAATTTGAAGGACTTAAAGATGGAATCTTAAAAAAAGTCACTAATTATAAAATATAGCACTCAGAGTCTAGTTTCCAAATGTGTAATTTATTTTAATACTCAGATGATACAAATTGATTTTCAATAGGATTTTCTAAAAACCACTGTTTAAAAGTCACTTTTTTTTATCATACCATGCACATGTATGTCATCCATATTTTGACCTAAATAATTGTATTTTTCTAAATATTTTTGGGAAAAGCTTTGTA
>VDFB02087514.1:0-21431 GCA_007258455.2 Sequoia sempervirens | reverse complement strand
GATTTCAAAGTCTATATTTGGAGTATTGTTTGTAATGGTTTAAACCTCATAGTTGAGCTTATACATTTTCTATTGCTTTATTGGCTTGCTAGCCACCTATGTGTTACATTACTTTGCATATGTTTGCGAAATTTATTTGGTCACAGGAGTATTGTAATTGTGCATAATAGTGCAATGGAGGATATTACATAGGCATTGCTCATCAATAGATTGGTACAAGATTTTATTGAATTGTTTGTAAACAATAATTGGCACAATGACTTCAAGACACTTAATAGGTTTTGGAGTAGAACCTTGTTAATAAATTTTTTTAAGTCAATTTTGCTTCTAAACATTCCTCTTATTTATTACCATTTTACTACCCATAAATACCATAGAATTAAGCAAATAAATAATCAAAACATGCCTCAGATAGAGGACCATGTAGAAGTGTGCCCCACCCTATTGTACAGATGATAAAAAGTGTGCTATATTTTATTTACAAGTATTTGGATGCTTTCTATTACATTTTCTCAAGAGTCGTTGTAACTAAGGTAAAAATTTAGGTTAGCATGAAATCAAATGCATAATAAAAAACCTAGCTAAACAATGAAGTACAATGGAGTAAAATAGCATAAAACAAAGAACAATCTCACCAAATGTCTAATAGATCTCCATGATTGACCTTCATTTCCCTTCTCCATTTGCTGCAATATTATGTTTGCCCTTAGATTTTGATGAGCAACTATTGACCTATGACAAGCCCTAAGCAAATATTGAAGAATTCTACTCTAAAATTGCAAAGCCACTCAACAATTGCAAGTATGAAGCAAGCCTAAAGTCTGAAGCCTGAAATCACAAAGTCAAGAGGTGTCCAAATGAGGTGAAAATTGCCCTTTTTTTTATAGAAAAGCCAATTTTGGATAAATCCAGCCAAGATTAGAAGTTGAGAGATGCCCTAAGATAAAAGGTTGAAATTAAATGTGACAACCATCAATTAGGGTTAGGGAAATATTAGGTTAAAATTTGAAATGAAGGGTTGAGATTTGATATTGGGCATGGAAAAATAGACTGTTGTAAGATTTTATAATAATTGAAAATTATTTTATTTAAAAGGTTGAGTTGACCTTTTGAATTAAAAAATAATTTAATTCAAAAGTGGTGCGGCCATGTGATAGTAAATAATAATTTAAATTATTTACTTGGAGGGAGAAAATAGAAAGTGGGACAATTTTAAATAAAATGTCTTTATTTAAAATTAGAAAAACCAAGGTGATAATAATTAAATAAATTATAAAAAAAAAAATTAATTATAAGAAGACATTAGAAGTTAATGACGTATTTAAATAAACAAATAAATTTTATTTATTTAAATAATTAGAAAGACATAGTGGATAGATAATAATTAAATAAATTTGGGAATCTATTTAATTATAGGGAGACATAAGAAATTGGTGATGTATTTAAATAAAATAAATGTAATTTATTTATTTAAATAATCAGGAGGAATAAAAGATATGAATTAATTAAATAATTAAGAATTATTTAATTAATAGTTGAAATTGGACCATAGGATCATAATTGAATATTTTAAGTATGTTAGGAAGAAATATGGAGACAATAAAGTTTGCAAGCCTAGGTCAATTTTATGTGTCTATAGTCGCACCAATGTTCTATACACTATTTAGGATTGAACATAATTTTTGGATGGAAAGTAATTGAACTCTTCAACTTAGTAGCCCTCTTTCCCCACCTTGTAATCCACAACTTGCCCAATATTCATATGTTTCTATTTAAAATGGTAAATTAGGCATAGCTTTCCATTAACACCCAATTGTGTTGTCTATTGTCCACTTATGGTCTTCTTACATGAAATGAATGTACATATTTTACTAGGCCAACTTCTTATCACACTCAAGTAGTCATGCCATTCCTTGGTCATGGGTAATGAACCCATGAAACCTACAAAGATGCTCTCAAATGGTCTATTTGTTATTGATTATGATATGTGCAATCCATTATTCTTATTGAATGGCTTCTATGTTACACGATACATATCCACAAATGACCTTTGTCACACCTTGAATCTTTGGACAATTAACATGCCACTGCAATGTTGTCACTATCTTCTTCATACTAAAGTGAACCATTGATTTTAAAGTGTGCATTTATAACATAAGCTAAATCCCTTCTATTTTAGGCACACAAAGTTTGTCTAGTTCCTAGATTGTCCCATCTTGAGGCTGCAATAAGTTTTTCCTTCATATACTTTGTCCTTGGTGCCTTAATCATGTTGATATGTATCCCCAATATTTGTATCTTTGACACAACTTGTTTATACACCTCATGTGTGAATGGTTCGATGCTCATTAATATCCCCATTATTGAAACATTTGTTAGCTTGGAGGCCTCTAGACTATTCATGCCATCTTTCTTGCAATGCCTCTACTACTTGATTTTAGAGTCAAATTGCTAAAAAAGACCATCCACTTAAAGTGCCTTTCATATAGGTCCTTTAGATGTTTATAATTGTTATGGATGGCGATTTCTTCCCTAACAAATATTACTTCCATTTCTTGCCTCTTGTATCAATTCATAAAACTTTGTATGCTAAATCTATGTTGGTCTTAGGTTTTAGTTTTGGTGGTTCATTGATTTTAAGTTGAAGTTATGGATGCTTGGATTCAATTGTACAATACCTTGTGCACCATACCAAAAAAAAGAAAGAACAATATGGTTAATACCATAATGGGACTGCTAGGAATTTCTATTCAAATGACGAATCAACACTTAAATAGAATTCAATGGCTTGTGATTAGGGGAGAGGACCCAATACCTGAGCATGTTTCAATAGTTGTGATAGTAGTTGTTTATATAATGCCCAACATTTTTATCAATATTGGACCAATAGTTGTGACTTTGAAGTTGTTAGTGTTGATGATGACTACCCATAATTAAATAAAATATATTCCTTTGATCTAAAAAGCAACCGATCATGTGATTCCACATCAGCGCTCAATAAAACATGCTGTGAATGCACAAGTATTGGTCTCACTTTTTTGGGGGGCCTTTTTGGACACCTTGACAAAAAGCATGCCGATGTGGCATCATATTTGATGATGTGGCCTTGAAACCTTAGTTATAAGCAGGGGCTTGCCAAGCAAGCTGCTGTAAAAAATTGGGAGTGATTGAAATTTCCACTTAAGATAATTAGAAGTGCGAAGTTAGGGTGCACAACTACTAGATCCTCTCCCCTAATTAATTAAAACGTGAGGAAAATGTGCTTGTCCAACTAACACAACCACCAACCATTCTTTCTGCTCCATTCGTCAAACTATACCTACCTTTCTATCTTGCCTACTTTCTGTTAATGCGTTTCTCTTTTACCAAATGATAATGGGCATCGTATATGGACCGACGAAAAAACACCAAAATTTAAATTTAAAACTTTTCAATTTTGCCTCCTATTATGGTTTACAATGCCGTTTAACCTCCACCACCCACATTTACGTCCAGCCCAAGAGAGTACAGGGTTCGGTGGTTATAAATCAATCAACGGCCCTTTCCTTCAAGAAGGTGATTGATTTTCCCACTTAAGTTCAAGATTTGAATGGGGCTGGAGGATTGAAGTGGTTGTTGGCACATTTGGGCATTGAATTTGCCCTGTTTTGCTGTTCAAAGTCGAGAGCCAAGATTTCTTTGGCGAAGTTTCGAGAAGAATGTGATGTGGGTAAAAAAGAGGAAGGCGTTGGAACGACCATCCAACCTCGAAATCGGGAGAAAGGGCCCTTACCTATATATCTGGGTATGACACTTCTCCGGGTGGTCGGGGTGGAAGAGGAGTGGTGGGGGTAAATTGTCAGAACCTCTGAATCTTTGTTCCGGATAGAGGTTTCTTGGTGCGGACAGATTCCCATCTTTTCTCTTTAGGATGACACACATGTCCCTTACTTGATCGAGTTGAGGAACATTTCTTCATCGAATCCAAACGTTTCTCTTCTCCAGTTGACACCGACCCACCCTACAGACTGGACGAAACTAAGCTAGGCCATGTGAGCCTGTTCGGTGGGGAAGCGCCAGGAAAGTACGGAGGTTGAGTAAAGACCTGATAAAGAGTCTTTTTACTATTCCCACCCGTCACTTGGTCGAGGGCAGAACTTCAACCCATTAGTGAAATTCGACAGAGAAGAGAAGATGCCGACCACCACCATCTCGTCCTCGACCCTTGACCTCTAAGCCCACCCCCGATATATCCCGTTATCTGCTAGGCTGTAGGTCCCTCGACCATAGGAGCAAAGGACCCTATCTATATTTGGGGCTCTCGACCCTTACATCTAGTTTACGTTGGGCTAGGTCCAAGGTTGCCTCCAATGTCCATATAGAGTATAAGGTGCATATATGGTTTAGTTGACTAGCTCCTATTCTTTAGGATGCCCTTTGTTGCAAATATAGTTCCTTGATTAGGAAGTTGACCTCGACTTCAAAGGGGGTCGTGGTGGTCCCTTACTAGAGAGAAAAGGTCTAGAGGAGCATGGGAGATATTATATAGAAGGGACTTTCAATTTACTATCTTTGAGTGGTTCACGTAGTGAAAGATGGCTCTACTCACCTTTGATTAATTCCCTCCCACCCAAGCATTATAGTTAAGGGTGAGTGTCTAAAGGCCCTTTGACACAAAACATGATCATTATCAACCAATCTAGTCTCTAGACTTCTATTGAGATAAATTCTTCATAAGGGGAGGTCTTGCATTTATGAGAGCAATTAATCAAAAGAGTTTCACAACCATGGTTGATCTGATAGCTTTGATGGTGGAAGGAAGGTTCATTCAAGTGCTTCAAACCAAACATGTGAATGCCTTGTGATTGAGAGGTAGATATTCAAATAATTGGGCCTTATAGTCAAAGAAACCTTATAATCCTCCATTCATCATATTAATTGAATTATGGTTGACTAGATTTGGTATAGGGTTGGAGCCTTATTTACCCTCTCTATAATAGGAGGGGTGCATCATTTATTATGTATGTAATATGAGTCATCAACAATATCATGTATATAATAGGTGGTATGGTGCTCTACCATGGTGGACTAATAGGTCAAAGGAAACTCTTCATAGTGATCTATAGCCTATTATAGATGGGGGTGTGAGTGTAGTGAACTGTGTCAAAAGGAGGAGAGTAAAGCAACCGACCTTGGAGTAGAGGGGGAAGACCAACCTTAGAGTAGAGGGGAAGCAACTCCCTCTCTATAGTGGGGGTGACTCAATAATTGAGAGCTAGTCACATCATGTCAAATTGGGTGGTTGAACCCTAAAAGTTTACAAATAAAATTATAACCCCACTATAGAAGATAGACACTATGACTATAGAACTATAACTATGGGGCAATCCCTAATAGATTTGGTCTTAAAGGCCAACTATAGAATTGTGCATAGGGTGATCTCAACACCTTTAGTTTGACTATAGAAAGAAGGTAGGCAACCAACTATGATTATAGGGAACTATAGTTAGCCCTATTGAAACTACATAGGGTTAATAGGTGGGAAAAGGGCCTATTGAAACAAAGGGGGTAAATTATAGAATTATAACTATAGTAAGGGGTCAATGGGATCCAAAGAGGGGGGAAGGTGCCCTAATGACTAAGATCCTTGATTTTCCTTACTAACACTCCTTGATATGTCCTATCTAACTATAGATTAGAGACCCCTATGGGATTTCCACCAATATGGATAGGGCCTAACCCTATTGAAACAAAGGGATTCCCTAGTAGGGATTGGATTGGTGTAATGGACAACTAATATAGATAGGGACCATAGTTTAAGAAGGATCAACCTACCCCTGATATATCTTAGGCCTCATGTCCCATAGGTACAATTGGATATTTTCTCTTCCCTAGAATCAAACCCCTACTCTTATAGTTCAAATAGCCAAGTTTTGAACATACTTCACTCCATCACTCTAATTCACCACCACAATAGTGCCACAAGGATGCATCCCTGAAGATAGATGGGGCAACCACTACTATAATTGGGGGCACTTGTCACTATAACTACTCACAATTCAAACCCTCTACAATAGTCTAGTTGACCTCTTGTCAAAATTTAGTAAGGTTGATTGTAGTCGATCCCTACTCAATTATAGTTGGAAAGAACTATAAAAGGTGGGGTTGGATGTGAAGTAAATCTATAGGGAAGAGCTAGGCACCCAAAGGGATACAATCACTCTTTATACCACAAAACATCTACCTTCCAACAAAACTTATTTGACTTACTAGGATCACTCTATAACTGATGTGATTACTTATAGTAACAACATTCAACCACTCTGCTTTGGATTTTTCTACTTAATTTGCTTGTAATATTAAAATAACACATGATAAAATCTTTATCCTTCTCATCCTTCCTAGATAGTACATCTTTCATAACATTTTCCTTCCCTTAGATACAATCTTAGAGTCACATCCCAACATATTAGTAACCCATTTTTATTTCTCTCCAAAAGATAATCTTTGTTCCAAAAAATATTTTGGGATATTATTATATGTCTTAACCTTGAAGTGTCTACCCATTAGATAAGGCCTCCATTGTTTTACTGCATGAAGGATAACTAGTATTTCCTTCTCATAAATAGGTTTGAGTTGATTATTACCCTTTAATTGACGGATCTCAAAAGCAATGGGTTGACCCTCTTGCATGAGAACTACTTACATACCATATCCTAAAGCATCACATTCCATAATAGAATCTTTGGTGAATTTTGGAGCACAAAAAGTAGTGTATTCATACACATAGCCTCCTTTAATCTCTTCAATGTTGCATTAGTGGACTCATTCCAATGAAAATAATCACTCTTCAATAAAGTTGTGAGGGGTTTTGCTATACATCCATAACTCTTCACAAATATTCTATAGTATCTAGTCAATCCTAAGAAACCCTTCAACTTCTTAATGGTTTTGGGAATAGGTCATTCCATTATACCCTTAATTTTGTTAGGATCCACCTTTACTCCATCATGCAAACATATGTGTCCCAAGTACTCCACCTCATTGAGACAAAAAGTGCACATGGATGGCTTAGCACAGAGTTGATGATATTCAATAAATTTTAATGCTTGATCTACATGTTGCAAGTGTTCTTATGTTATGAAATAACTTGCACAATAAAAGAATATGATATGAAATATGTTGCAAATACTTGATAATAACTGAGAATAACAAGCCACTTTGAGGGGGAAAACCTCCAAATATCTCTAATGAGAACACACTTCACAACTTGATGAAATAAGACTCACAACCTCCTATATATATATTTATGCCAAGGATCACCTAGGCTGACTTAGACACACCTATATAAGACTTAGGCTGACTAAACAACTGCATAACAATATACTAATGATAATATGACTTAATAGAGTTAAAAGATAGCCACAAGCCGACTATTCATAACCAATGTACAATAATATTAAGGGCATAGCATGCCCCCCTTCTTCAAAGAAGTATTGTCCTTAATGCTAATCAAGTTTGGAAACTTTTGAATGAACTCCTCGTCTTCCCATGTGGCATCTTCAACTGGTAAATTCTTCCATTGGATGAGATACTTAGTGATAGTTCTATTCCTTAGCTTCTTTGTGCGGGTTTGACGAATGCACTCTAGTTCCAAAATGATTCTCCCTTCCTCATCTAGCTCAGGAAGTGTTGTTGAGGTAGAATAATATGCCCCAATTACCTTCTTCAAGCAGTATGAAAAATTGGGTGTATCTTTGTTGTTGGTGGCAACTCTAGTTTGTGAGCAACACTATCGATCTTTTGCATGATTTGGTATGGCCCATAATACTTTGGAGAGAACTTATTATTCTTGTTTTGTTGCTTCAGTGAGATTTTCTTATAAGGCTGCAATCTCAAGAAGACCCAATCCCCAACTTCAAAACTTCTTTCACTACGATGTTGGTTTGCCTATTGTTTCATTCGATTTTGTGCCATAGCTAAATTCTCCTTGAGTCCTGAAAGTACTTATTGTTGATGAAGCAAGTGGTCTTCTACTACCTGAACTCTTGGGGACACCTTTATTGATGATGTGATGGAAGGAGGATGATATCCATAAAGTGCCAAAAATGGAGACATTTTTGATGAGCTATGAAAAGAAGTGTTATACCACCATTCCGCAAGTGGTAGCCAATCTACCCACTGAGACTATTTCTCTGAAGTGAAGCAACATAGATATCCTTCCAAACACTTATTAACAACCTCTGTTTTCCCATCTGATTGAGGGTGGTATGAAGAGTTCGACGATTAGAGTACCCAAACATGAGAATAAATCTTTCAAAAAGTGACTAGTGAAGATAGGATCACGATCACTAACAATAACTTTAGGTGTACCATGTAGCTTTTGAATATTCTCCAAAAAGCTTTATGCTTGCACTTGCCCTATAAAAGGATGTGCTAATGCAATGAAAATAATGTGCATGTTAGTGAAGGCTGATCAGCTACCACCATGGGATGAAGCATTATGACCTTTGGATTTGGAGGCATGATGGAAGTCCATGGTTACCTCTTCCCCGCTTGCTGGCTGAGACAGATAAGGGTTGCAAGCATATGGTGTCTTAATTATTGTCTCCCCTTGTACCTTTGACATAAACATTCAGCCACAAATTTTTGAACATCACCCTTTAGCCCCTCCCAAAAGAAATCTTGCTTGACTTGATGATATGTCTTCAAAAATCATGAATGACCACCCATTGGAGACTCATGCAACTTTGTGAGAATCTTGATTTTAAGGTTAGAATTCTTGCAGAGATACAAACGCTCTTTATACCAAAGAGTATCTCCCTTCCAACAAAACTTATCTGAACTACTAGGATCACTTTTTAATTGCTCGATGAGATTACTTGTCACAACATCATTTTGCCACTTTGCTTTGGCTTCCTCCACCCAATTTGCTTGTAATATTGAAAGGGCACACAATAAGGCTTCATCTTTCTCATCCTTCCTTGACAGTGCATCTGCGACAATATTTTCTTTTCCTTTCTTATATACAATCTCAAAGTCATATCCTAACATCTTAGTGACCTATTTTTGTTGCTCTTGAGAAGATAGTCGTTGTTCCAAAAAATATTTTAGGCTATCATGATCTGTCTTAACCTTGAAATGTCTACCCAATAGATAACCTGGCCACCATTGTTTCACTGCATGGAGTATTGCTCGCATTTCCTTCTCATAAATAGGTTTTAGTTGATTCTTACCTTTTAGTGGGCGACTACGAAAAGCAATTGAATTGACCTTCTGCCCACTTTGGAAACCTTTGCTCCTATCCATTTCAAGCATCACATTCCAAAATGAATTCCTTGGTGGAAGCCGGGAGGTGGCCATCTTTGGTTTGCTTTGCGGCGCTCGCTTCATCTGGCATGGCGGGCCCTACGTTCCAATGAAAAGTCTTTGCTGTGACCGAGTGAGGTGAGGAAGTTAACGCTATACCAATTCTTCCTATAGTACCTTGGTAATCCCAAGAATCCTCTTAGTTTCTTAATGGTTTTTGGAATAGGCCATTCCATGATAGCCTTAATTTTGTTAGGGTCCACCTTTACTCCTTCATGTGAAACTATGTGTCCCAAATACTCCACCTTTGTAAGACCAAAAGCACACTTGGATGGCCTAGCATAGATTTTATGATCTTCAAGTATTTGTAATGCTTGGTCCACATGTTGCAAATGTTCTTCTTCCAACTGCTTGCAAATTAAACCATATCAATGAATACTTGTACCTAAAACTTTCATAAAGAACTTTCTTAAATGAATTCATCCAAACTTTGGATATGCACTTGGTGCATTGGTAAGACCAAATGGCATCACCAAAAATTCATAATGACCCTCATGAGTCTAAAATGCTATCTTACAAATATCTTCCTCCTTAATTCGAATTTGGTGATAACCAGATCTAAGATCTAACTTGGTAAAAAACATAGCTCCATTTAATTCATCTAGCAAATCATCAATGACTGGAATTGGAAACTTATCTTTAATGTTGTACATGTTGAGCATTCTATAATCTGGACACATGCACCAAGTATCATCCTTCTTTCGTACCATCACCACAAGCGAGGAGTAAGCACTCTGGCTATGCCTGATGATTCCTGCCTCTAGCATCTCTTCAACAATATTTTCTATCTCACTCTTTTGTATGTGTAGATACCTTTAAGGCCTGATGTTCGGTGGTTGGCTCCCTAGGACTAACTGTATGGCATGATCATGATCCCTCTAAGGAGGAAGTTCTTTAGGCATATCTCGAGAACAAGCGAGTGGCTTGATCAATTATAGCTTGCAAATCTAGATGAGTGAATTATTAGATTGAGGGCTTCTAATGAACATAATTGGGCTACAAACCTCGTAGCTCCTTTCTTAAAGCAGCTTTCCATTTGTGAGAGCTTACCATTTGTGGAGATTTTCCCTTTACCAAGCTCTACTATCTCTTACGATTGAAATCTTGAATAGTTCTTGAGTTCATCTCAATTGTTCCCTAATGTAGTAACCATTGTACTCCCAAAACAATATTTGTTGCACCCATGGATATGCATACATTGGAATTATCCAAGTTTACATAATCTCCATGGATAATTTAATGCTATGACACTTCCACTACGAACAACTAAGCTGTACAACCATCGCAAGCAAAACTTGAGGGCTTCACGGAGCTGGATATATGAAACAATTTAGACAGTGGCTAACTTTGTTGATGAAACTAATGAGTACCTACACGGTCGATCAACATTACCTTCTGCTCTTCACGGAACCTACACCTTTGAGAGAGTTTACGACTGGGCCGGTATTTGAAACCTAAGAGTGCATGTAAATAAATGATTAGTTCCCCAGTCGCGGGACTACTTCGGCGGTGGCTTCGCGCTGCTCTTCCCTGGCCCATGAAGTTTCCGCCTACTCTTTCTTCCTCATTGGGGACCTTCAGCTGCTTTTCTTTTCATTGCATTTATGTCCTCAACTATATTTTCCATCACAATTGAAACACAACCCTTTTTCTCTTTTCTCCTCAATTTTTTGTGGAGTCAACCTATAAGGTTGTGTTGAATATCCTTTCTCTCTTGTCACGTGGCCTTGGCTATGCAGAATCAAATACTTCTCCTCTACCTTGTGTGCTAAGATAAAAGACTCATTTATGGAACTAGGGCTAAACATGTGTACCTCATGTTGAATGTGATCCTTGAGACCACCCAAGAATAAGTCATTCAATTTTTCCTCCGTGGTGTATCCTTAACTGATCCTTGTTTGTTGAAGTTTTAGCTAAGTGAAGAAGTTGTTTATGGCAGCTATTGCTATGTGCTTGGGTTCCTCTATAAAAATTGACCATGAGACGGTGAGCCCATTTTTTCTTCGATGAGTGCAAAGCCAACGATACCAAATGAATTGATTTGGTTCTAGATATAAGGAAGCCATCGTGACCTTTTGTCCATTTGGGATTTGGTGTACTTCAAAAAAATTCTCCATTTGGTTTATCCATGTTAGAGGATCCTTACCATCGAACTTGCACATATCCACCTTTGGAAATAAATTCCTAGATCCCATAGGAGTACTAAAGCTTGTGTCAATAGTAGCTTTCCTAGAATTTTCACCTTGGCCGCTTGAGAACTCCTTTCTTGATTCAGCCATGTAGGTGCTTAACATGTTTCGTATGTCCGCTATATCTCCTCTTAGGTCACACATATCTATATTAATTGAGGAAATGTCTTCCTTGACATTATTGATTTCCTCATTATGAGTAATATCCTCGATTGTTTCACCATCCTTATCAGGAGTCTTCCCTGGAGTGACATTCTTTTTACCCCTTGTTGTAGGCCCTGACATGATGGAAACCACTAATGTTGAAATAAATCACACAAATGAAACTTGAATTCTCTCAAATTTTTACTGTAATTTCCTTTAGTATGTATTCAAAAACCCAATAAAAATCAGACTCCAATTCAACAAGATGTGCGAGATATGTAGATTCCAAAAAAATAGTGTAGAAACCCTAATTCTGTAATAATTCGCTTAATTCTGCTCCAATTCTTCTGAAATCTGGACTCTAGCTTCTTCAATATGTTATTCAAAAAAAATTTAAAAATTATAAAAAAATTCGCCAAAATATGAAAGATATTCTCTTCCCAAAATCGCCTCAAATTTGAGAAAAATCTTGCCTCTATGGTGCCAAGATCATGCTCAGATACCACTTGTTATGGAAATAACTTGCACAATAGAATAATATGATATTAAATATGCTACAAATACTTGATAATAACGAGAATAACAAGAGCCACTCCAGGGGGCCGAACCTCCAAATATCTAATGAGAACACACTTCACAACTTGATGATGAAATAAGACTCACAACCTCCTATATATACCTATTTATGCCAAGGATATCACCTAGGCCGACTTAGACACACCTATATAAGACTTAGGCTGACCTAAACAACTACATAACAATATACTAATGATAATATGACATAATAGAGAGTTAAGATAGCCACAAGCCGACTATTCATAACCTGATGTACAATAATAATAAGAGTAACATCCCATGTCTTCATATAAATATATATCATCAAAGAACACTAATAAAAAATTACTCAAGAATTTATTAAAGATGGAGTTCATCAAAATTTGAAATGTAGATGGTGGATTGGTAAAACCAAATGACCACCAAAAACATAATGATCCTCATGAGTCCTAAATATTGTCTTATAAGTATCTTCTTCCTTAATTCGAAATTGGTGATAACTTGATAAAAGATCTAACTTTGTAAATGTTAGTGATCCAAATCTACACCCCTTATGCCAAGCTATCAAATAACTTAGCAGGTTTGGATGTAACATGGGTCTGCTTTCAGGTTGTGACGTGTCTTATTCGAAAGTAGATGTTTAGGTTATGGGTTGGCTCCCCTTTTGATGCCACCTAACTACTGATTTTTGAAGAAAAGGGTAAAAGATGCATAAAACATGAACATTAACTAAAACTACCTAAGGTGATACACCAAAAACCAACTAAGACTTGATAACAACCTATCACATTCAAAACAATATCATAAAAATTTGTTTAGACAACTCATTTTCATATGCAATTCACATAAGTAATTTATAAGGAGGTTTCTAAACATGACTCTTAGAAGGAAAAAAAAGTCTCACAACTAACATCATTGTTAACTAACACAACTTATAACCTATAACAATTCATTTGTTGCTAAATAGATGCCTAAACATGAGACAAGTTTTGAAGAAAAGATTAAATTTCACAAAACAAACTAATCAATCACTAACAACATGCTATAAAACATGAAATGAGAAGGTAAAATGCTCTATTTTATTGATTCAAAGTACTCACTGTTTAACAAGTCCATATGAGTTACAATACTGCTCCATGCTGAAAAATAACTCCAAAAAATAAAGCTATCACTCTACTGTAAAGAAAGAACTAACTCCAAAATGAAGAAAGAAGCTACTTAAGCAAAACCCATCCAATCCCTTCACACATGTCTATCTAGAAGGTTTTGGTCAGATGCAACAATGAGGCCAAAAAAGAACCTTCTAAAATCACTCCAAAAAGTCCTCCAAGTGTTCCAAGGTCAATCCAAGACCATAGTCATGCCAAGAGTGTGACAAAATAGCCTCCAAAATAGCACATTTCTCTCCAAAACAGTCAAAGGCACAACTCACACATTCTCCTCATGTCTACAAGTCATAATTTTGTCTCCCACAGCCTTGACCCATGCTAGATGCATGTTTTTGAAAACACAAGACTCAAATATGCATTCAAAATAATAACTTGATTAAGGGATTCATGATACACCACTTAATCAAGCTATTTTACATTTTAAAGCATAATGCAAGAGGGCCCCACTACCTCTTTGAATTACATTACATTTTCATCAAAAATGCCATAAAATAAAAGTGATTTGCAAATCACTTAAATGATATTTTTACACTTTGAAATAAAATGCAAAATATAATGCTATATCTAAATGCTTCCAAAAGCATTAAGCAAAGTCAAAACTTCCCAAGGCACTTGATCATTTCCATTTACCTTCACTCCTGCACTTGAAGGCCACACACTTGGTCAACATTATTTGATTTTCAAAGGGAAAACAAAGGCCCCATTATTCAACCTATATGGGCATAAGGGACTTCACACATCTTGGAAGGCATACTCTCACAGTTTTGAAGGCATCAAGGGATTACATGTTAAAAGCATATGATTAGGACTTAGCACATTTTGAAACAAGGCATAAGGTTTTCAAAAGCATAAGGAAAAAAATTGCCTAAGTCTTAAAACGTAGCATCGACCACCATAACACATTTTAATGTGTTTCATTTTTTAAAATGAATGGAAAAAAATTGCATCGGCTTTCCCAAGGGTTCAAACCCTAAACACAAAAAGATGGGGGAAATGTGAAAAAACATTCGTTTTGCATCGAGCTTCTAGAAGAAGCTACAACTGCCATGGGGTTTCATTGAAGCACAAAAAATGGTGATTTTTTGGCCGATTCTTGACTGGTTGTTGGTGAAATCTTGTGGTTTTCTTCATTTGAATATTGAGGTAATTGAATTTTTGAATAAAAAATCTATATTTTCATCTTTTGAAGGCCATTTTGAGGGAAAAAAGCCACGGCCTGTAGTGTTTTTCTGATCACTTTGTTTCACTTTTCTTTTTTGTGGTTACTCATACTTATCATACCCGCCATTTTTGAAGTTATGAAGCTTGAATAAAGGACCTTTTCATGTGACAAAAACTTGTAAAAATGAAGGAGAAATGAAATAAAGATTGAGTAAGCTTTTGTCAACCCACTCCATTTGATTTTTTTATAAAAATTAGTTCGTTTCGAGCTGTCAGTTAAGAATGAAGCATAAAAATGCTTATTTTATTTTGTATTTGCATTTAAATGAATAAAGCCCCAACATTTTTTGTTGTTTCTGTGAGAAAATTTGCTCCTTTAGGCCACAACCAAGATAATAGAGTAGGGTTTTGGTGTAGCCACAGTAGGAGGGTCCTCAGAGAGAATGATCTTGGACATGCAACAAGAGTAACATGATGAAAGAAACACAAAATATGGAGGCAAATGCAGATGGAAATATTCTTATTAATATAAGTCTCAATTACATTCAACTGACAACATTTGGGCTTGCAAATTCGGCTCACATGCCTGATACAACATGTTCAGAAATACAACACTCCAATGTGCTCCTATATGCGAGCAAAATATTACAAATCTAAAACCAAACCTATCTATCTTTTCTTCATTCTTCACTACTTCTCTACTAATGATCTATTACAAGCTTTATAGCATATCCACAATTCTGGAAACATCCACGTCGATCATCACATTCTCCAAGGAAAGAAAATGTAACGTGTGCATGAATAGGTCAGACTCAAGTTTGAATAACTCTTCAATAGGTGTGTAAGACAAAGTGTGGACCTAAAATGGAGGTCGGGAACACACCTAGGAACAATTAAAATTACACCATTAAGATCCGAAAGTTATGAGGATGATCCACAACGATCGAGGTGGCTGAAAGTTTTGAAATTATTTCGATGCCGGTTCAAGAAATTGCCAAGAATTTCAAAAGCGATAACTTGCCACAAAAAAGATCTAATCACACTCAAGTATTGGAACAAAGAAGATGAACATGTAGATGATGTAGTCCAAGATCCATAGGGTCTGGTGAGCAAAGATGATGAATCCACCAACATGAATTGAGAAAGAACCAAAACAAGAACAAAACTGAAAGGAAAATATTTTTGGTTGATGCAAGATTACCAAGAACCAAGGATGCTCCTACATTAGACATTCAGGGTTAATGAAAAGTGAGTCTCTCACTTTGTAAAGGCCAAAGGAAAAACAAGATGGTCTACCTCAGCCTAAGAAATCCATGAGGAATCCTCCACTGGTCTACCTCTCCACTTCACAAGATATTCTTTATATTGTCTTCCATGATGCTTCCTTCCATCTCTGATATCTAGAACCTCTCAATCCCATCTAATTGTTTTTTAGGAAACTGATCCCCTAATTCCACTATATTGTCCTTACTAAATTCTGCTTCATAATACTGATGTAGGTTTTCGATGTTGAATGTAGGTGATATACCCATACCTTTCAGTAACTCCACTTCGTATGCATTTCCCGAATCAAACTTCCTCAAGATCTTACAAGGTCCAAGCTTTCTCATCTTCATCTTGTTGTATGTCCGAACTAGAAATCTTTCATTCGTCAAATATACCATCACTTCATCTCCAACTTCAAACTTCTTATGTCTCCTCTTTTTGTTTTCCTTCTCCTTATACTTTTGGTTCGTGTCTTCCTATTGATGTTTCACTTGAATATGTACTTTATTAATATGCTTTGCAAATTCCTCTACTTCTGCACTCCTTTTAGCTTCCATATCGATGTCTCTTAACTCGGATATACCTCTAGGATGAACTCCCGGAACAATCTCAAAAGGTGTTTTCCCTGTACTCCTATTCATTGAATTATTGTATGCAAATTTTGCTTGTGCTAGGACTAAGTCCCAACTTTTGATCTTCTCTCCAACCAAACATCTTAGAAAATTTCCCAAGCTCCTATTCACTACTTTTGTCTTTCCATCAATCTATGGGTGAAATTTAGAACTAAACTTCAAATATGTCTTCAACTTCTTCCAAAGTGTTCTCCAAAAGTAACCAACAAACTTTACATCTTTGTCTGAAACAATACTCCTAGGTAATCCATGCAATCTTACCACTTCCTTGAAATATAAATCTATTACATGCACTACATCTGTTGTTTTCCTACAGGTTATGAAATGTGCCATCTTAGGAAAATTTTCTACCACCACAAATACTGAATCATTACCTCTGTGTCTTCCGCAATCCCAGTATGAAATCCATGCTAATATCCTTCCAAGGTCTTTCTGGAACTGTCAAAGGCTTATACAATCCAACATTCTAACTACTCCCTTTTGCAACTTGAAAAATTCTAAAAATTTGTACAAATCTCTTGGCATCCTTATGAATCTACAGCCAAAAATAGTTCTCACTCACCAACACTACTGTCTTATCAATTCCAAAATGTCCTGCCAATCTTCCACTATGCTTTTCTTTCACCAAGTTTTCCCTCATTGAACTTCGGGGTATACACAGCTGATTACCTCTAAAAAAAATATCCTCTTAAATGAAATAATCCAACCACTGGCTTCTATCCTCCAAAACTGGTTCCTTACAAGCTTTCCAAGGTTCTACAAAATCTGGGTCTTTCTCATACAAGTTCTTAAACTCATCAAAGCCTAATACCTCCACTTTCATCTCTGTTAGCAAATTCCTTCTCCTACTCAATGCATCATGAAATCTATTTGACTTTCCACTCCTATGCTTCAAAACAAAAGTATAACTCTACAAGAACTCTATTCATCTCATTTGTCTCTGATTCAACTTACCTTGATTGTTCAAATATTGCAATGCCTGATGATCCACATACAACACAAATTCCCTAGGTAACAAATAGATTCCACTTCTTCAAGGCTTGAATTATAGCATAAAATTCTTGATCATACATTGAATATCTTCTCCTAGCATCATTCAATTTCTCACTAAAATAAGCTACAGGTCTTCCTTCTTGACTCAACACTACCCCAATTGCGTTCTCACTTGCATCACAGTCTACTTGAAATACCTTAGTGAAATCCGGTAAATCCAACATAGGTTGCTCAGTCACTTTCTACTTCAACAATTCAAAAATTTGATCTACTCCAGATGTCCATCTAAAATCCTTCCTATCTCCTCTCATTGTTCCTATCAAAGGGCTACAAATAGAATTGAAATTCCTAATGAACTTTTGGTAGAAACTAGCCAATCCATGAAAATATCTTACCTCTCCAATGCTTTCAGGTGTAGGCCATTCAACAATTGCTCTAACTTTTTCAGGATCCATCTTCAATCCTTCCACAGATATCACAAATCCCAAATATACCAATTCCTCCTTCATGAAACTACATTTCTTGATGTTTATCAACAATTGCTCCTCTCTTAATCTCTGCAAAACTTGTTTGATATGTAACAAATGCTCTTCTCTACTCTTATTGAAAATCAAGATATCATCCAAGTACACAATAAAAAACTTACCCAAGAATTTATTCAATACCTCATTCATGAATCTCATGAAAGTACTCGATGCATTTGTCAATCCAAAAGGCATCACCAACCATTCATACAATCCCTCATTTTTCTTAAATGTTGTTTTCCACTCATCCCCTTCTCTGAGTCTGATATGATGATATCCACTCTCCAAATCTATTTTTATAAAGTATCTAGCTCCACTCAAACAATCCATAATATCATCCATCTGGGGTAAAGGAAATCTATACTTCATTGTGATCTTATTTATGGCTTTTGAATCCATACACATTCTCCATTCTCCATCCTTCTTAGATGCCAATATAATAGGTACTGCACATGAGCTTAAGCTTTCTCTGATCAAATCTTTCCTTAAAAATTCTTGCACTTGTCTATTCAATTCTTCATTCTCTACAGGTGTCATCCAGTGTGCTACTTTATTAGGCAAACTAGCTCCAAGAATCATATCCATGCAATGACTAATACTCCTCACAGGTGGTAATCCATCAGGTACATTATCTGAAATGATCTCCTCATATTCTGTTAGCAACTCCTTTATCTCTTCTGAGTGTTCTTCCACATGCTTCAAATCTTCAACCTTCTTTGGAACTAAGGCATAACACACATTCTCATGTCTCAATCCATCAAGGAATCTCCTTCCGTTAACCAAACAAACCCTAGCGTTCATACAAACTTCAACTGTAGGAACATCTTCTAATGGCAACAAAATTTGCTTCATCCCATTAACAACAATAGTGTATATATTCTTCTTTCCATCATGAATAGCCTATCTATCGTACTGCCAAGGCCTTCCCAACAAAATATGACATATATCCATAGGCATGATATCACACAAAACTTCATCATAGTAATTTCCTATCTTTAATTTCACCAAACATTGTTCACTTACCATAATCTTATGTTCATCTTGTATCCATGCTATCTGGTAGGGATTCAGGTGCTTCAATCTTTCCAACTTCAGCTTAGTCACCATCTCTTCAAAGACCAAGTTCTTAGAACTTCCACTGTCAACTATCACCTTGCAACATTTATTAGCTACCTTACGTCTTGTCTAGAAAAAATTCTTCCTCTGCAACTGTTCCAGTTCGAACTCACTTTGACATAATACTCTTCTATTCACCAACACTTCTCCTTCTTTTGGTTTGTTAGATGATCCAACATGATCTTCCTCAACAAAAGTTTTCCTTATGTTGTTCTCCATCTTTATGCTCATCTCTCCTTGATTACATTTGAATGCTCTATGTACTTCTCCACCACATTTATAGAAAGTTCCTCGTAATACCCTCTTCTCTTGTCCTCTATCATCCCTTCTATGTCCTTAATGGTGTTAAGTAGCAACACAAATTTAAAACTAAATATTGGCATGTTTCTCAACTTGATAGGGTATATAAGCTTTAGGTATTCCAATTTCAAATGCATGATCATTTTATTTTTTATGTTAGGCATGGTTACAGTTAAATATGCTCTTCTCTATCATATGATATGGGGGTATTTTTATTTTTGCTTAATTCACATGAGGAGGTTAATGGATATAGCCTAATTGAAGACTTAAATGGTGGATGATTTATTTTATCCATATATGGTGTTGTTGATCTTGTTTTAGTTTCACCTCTACTATTGTTTGTATACATGATACATCATGGAATAAGTCCAACACCTATTTATGGATGCCCTACAATAGTAACATAAAAGGTGGAGTTGGAATTCACCCCTTGGGTATTGTTCATAGGTTGATGCATGTAGTCAAGAGGTTTTATTTGTTGTAAGTAGGTGGTGAACCCAACTTCAATTTGAGGGAGATTAACTCCTTTGGTAGGCTTGTCTTTGAAAGAGGCAAGTAGTTCAAATAGTTTATCCACGACCTTGTGCCATGGGTCCTTATGTAGGTATTTTATTGTAATTTTTTGTGAGTTTTACTTGCATCCATATCTTACAATTCTTTGTGAATTCATTTCATTGGCTACAAGTCATTTTTTTTTCCTTGTACAATTTATCTTTTTACATGTTATGTCTCAGATTATTTTGTGTAATCATGACCCTTGTTTATTATGATGAAGTATGGCTATTTGATTCTCCTTTCGGTCCTATGTTTTTATTTGGTCCCAAAGATCTAGATTCTTATTGTGCTTAAAAGCAACAAACATCCCCAACCAAAGTCATTGTTGGGAATCAATCTTATAGTGCCAAAAAATTTCTTGTTTCTATCCTCTTGTGTGCACTTTCCTTATTTCAACCACCATTAACATTTGATATGAGAAAATACCATATGGGTCTCCCTTGTGTTGGTGGAGTTTAGTGTTAAATAAAATTTTCAATTGTTTATGTTTGTTGTTGAGATTTTGTTCTTTCACTAATACATTTGACTGCAAAATACGATGAAACTGTTTGACAAAATATGTAAAATTCGATGTTCGTCGGGTGCTTGTAAAATTTGATGTGTAATTTCCAATTTTTTAAAAGTTTATCTTTGATGTTCGTCGAAATTTCAACGAACCTGGGTTTCGTGAAAATTTTGACTATCAGTTTCATCAAAATTTCGAGAAACATGAAAAATAAGAAAAAAATCAAATTGTGGCTGACATAAAAGAAAAGTGAGTTCATTGATTTATTGTGACAATGTTTTGCTCTACTTGAGACAGTTTGTGGAGAACTAAAGACGATTTTCTTGGGAAAAATCAGAAAAATTCAAGAATATATCGCTAGGTTGAGGGTAGTCATTATCTTTTTGCAGAATTTAGTTCTAAAGTTAGATTTGTAGTTCCAAGTTTGAAAATCATATTTTAAAACAACATCTCATCAGATTTCATTTTTAGAGGTTAAGGGTTTTGAGAATTTCATGTCCAAATTTTGTTGTGTGGAATCACCATAAGATCACAACCGAGGAACATATTCTTGTGACTGTAATTATGTGATCCATAACTCAGATAATCATGTGGCACAATTGTGCTATAACAAATACAGGATGCATTCATGTGTGACCCAAGTTTAATGTGGCTATGCTGTGATAGAAATGGAGGCACTCATATAATGTAGTTAATTCAGGTTGTATAATGTAGGTGTCAATCATCATTGGGTGCATTCAGGTTGTCTCAAGTTTAACAGGTTAAGATGTAATTATAGCATGATCGAAGAGTGATTACCTCTTGCTGCAATACAGAGCCTATAACTCTGGTTGATATGCAGAGTGGTTGTGTTATATAAATTATGTAGTGCATTCAAGCACAACCCATGTTTAATGGGCTATTCTAGAGAGTGATCAAGATTTTCTAAACCTTATGAATGTTACTTGACATATATTTGCATAATCTGAAATTCC
>VDFB02087511.1:0-14424 GCA_007258455.2 Sequoia sempervirens | reverse complement strand
CAAGAAGTTGGGCTAAACCTAATTGATCAATTAGATCAATATAAGTGTGGTATCACTTTTGTATGGAATCTTGTTTTTGTTATTTAAATCTTGAGGTCAAACCAAGACAAGATTTTTCACAGGTCAATAGAGTTTCCAAGTCGAGTGAGGGGGTGGGTGAACATATGACACCACTTCATAGAAATTGGATTTATTATGTACTTATATGAAAAAAATTTCCAAAGTAAGTGTAAAATTCACCACATACACTTTGTCAATTCACTGTGAGCCAGGATTGCTTAGCTAGTTGGGAGCATCATGCATAGTTGGTGGGTATCCATAGTATGATAGTAACTAGTTAGGTAGGACACAACACCATGCTTACGTAGGTATTTATAGAGGGTTTATATACCAAACACTTTGTTGAAGGGTAGGGCCATCTATCTATTTGGAGATGTGTGGGGAACCACTTTAAGTCTATGGTTGGTAGAAAAGCACTTGGGTGATGCTCTCCCTCTTGCAATTGGTAGTCAAGGCTTGTGAAACAGAAGAAGATGAAGATGTTTGATTCATAGGTGGACACCTAGACCTTGAAATCTTGTAAGTTATAAACTTGTATAAGAACATGATCATGGATCAATTGTAATATGTATTTGAAAAGATGAGTTTCCTCTACTTGGAATTATGTAATATTATTTCATTTATGCAATGATATGTGGAAAATATTTATGCAATGTGCAATTATGTTATTGAAAAGGAAAAATTATATTTCCATGTTTTTGGAAAATTGAGCTATTCACTTTTTGAGTTAAAACATAGGTGAAAATTGTTGGGTAAACGTTGGGTATGTTACATGTGGTATCAGAGCTACCAGGTTTAGCACTTGGACTCGTGAGCTCATTACGTAAATTTTTCCTCAAAAATTATCAATAGCAATGTTTGAAAATTTATTATGCTAGGATGGCATGGAAAATACAAACAAGGAAAACTAGTAAGTCAATTTCTCAAAGTTTGTCTAATTTTGGGACAAAGAGAGACTCATCCCTAGAGATTAAAACTCCTAAACCAATAACTCATAGAGAGATGCCCTTGGATTGTGGAAGGAATGCACCTAGGATAAGTAAGAAGGTTATGTATATTGATACAAATGCTAAATTGGAGAAACTAATTGTTAGCATAAATTGAAAAACTTTAGGAAAAGTAGAAAATTCAACATATTGAGAATCAAAACCAACTATGGAGGTATCCAAGAGGTGGGGAAACCTTCTGAAAATCCTAATTCAAAACTAGATTAAAACCTAGCAATGAAAATTGAAATCAAGAATTAAAGTTGGCACCTTAGAGTAAAGGTTAGAGATCAGAATGGGTCAGAAAAGGAAGCGACTCACAAAGATAAAGATGAAAATTGACATGATCCCACCAACCAGAATGGGCATGGTCAATTTGGAGTTGACTTGAAAATGAGAAAATAAATGACTAACCCTTGAAGTATCTAAAGTAATGAGAAAGATGAGAACACCAAGAATTATGGACAAAATTTCTTAGAGAATTTGGTTGCAAGGAAAAAAATTGGAAAATAAAGTGGGCTAACCAAACAAAATCTTGGGTACAATAGTGTTGGTCGAAGTTCAAATTGAACTTCCTAGGTTGGACAAATGAAAATAAATCTGTGTTGGTTCCTTTATGATCATTTAAAGATGTTCCAGAGATAAATTGGATATCGAAGAAGACTATGTTGCCAAATTGAAAGAATAATTGGATCACATTGGGAATAAAAATTATTTGCAAGATACACCAAATGATCCCTTAAGAAAGACAAATAATAGTCATTCAATTATAGAAATCCAACAAGAAGAATTTTAAATCTATACGATCAATTTGGAGAAAATAGATGAATACTAAGAATTCAAATTTTAAGATGATTCAATGTTTTAATGTCTTGGAAACACCAAGGAGGCGAAGAAAAAGGGTATATGGATAAAAATATGTACCCTATTCAATAGAATTTGATGATGTATTTCAATCTAAGAAAAATTTAAGACTTCTCCATAGACATGGTTATCAGATCAAAAACCTTATATCCAAAATTATTTATGACCACAACAAAGTTGTTGGAGTTGAAGGCTTAGCTATAGGAGCCATTAGAAAAATATTCAAATGGTCGGGAAAAAAGTCATAGGCCATTGACCAAATGAGAGAGAACTAAAGTTACAACACAATTCTATAAGTTCTTGTTTCAAAAGACCAATTTTTTATTATCATTAATGCTTTGGAAAAAGGTTAGGTGGTATGCTTACTCAAGAAGGGAAATTTATTACCTATAAGTTTAGGAGATTGAGGATATATGAATGAAACCACGCTCCACATGATTTTGGCCTATCGAAAATCATTCATGCTTGGTAACTATGTATGCATTAATTTTTTGGACAAATTTTAGAGTTAATAACAAACCAACATGATCTAAAAAAAAGGAATTACTCAACAAATTTAAATGCTCATCAAAGGAATGGCTTGAGCTAAAATTGAACTATGACTTGGAAATTAATTATTTAAAGGGAAAGAAAAATCGAGTTGTGGGTGCCCCAATGATGATGGAGACATATCTCCTTGACAATACTTATTCATTATATTTTTAAGAATCAAGTGTGAAAAATGTCCAAGGAAGATGTTTCATTTAATTCAAATGGACTACTAAGAATCAAAGGAAGAACCTAATTACCAAACTCCAAGGAGTTAAGGATTAAGGTGTGGTAAATTGATGTCATATTCAGAACAAACAGGAATGACAAAATTATTGTCTGATGTGAAACCACTATAATTTGGAAGGAAACAGAGAGAGATGTTGCAAGGTTGTAGCAAGTTGTCTAGAATTTCAGAGGGTGAAGACAGGATGTCATCACCTGGTAGTACTTTTATATTCTCATAACGTTTTAGAGAGGATGTGGTAGATCATTAGTATAGTTTTTATCCTCCTATGTCAAGGATTTGGCATAATGTTAATTGGTAGTGGTGGATCGTAACACCCCACCAAGAAACCCCAAATGATGACACAACTATATCACAATAATGGAATTTTTTTTTATAAGAAATAACAATGAACTACATAATATATCTAAACATACAATCTAACCTAAGTCCTCTAAGGTTCCATGGCTACGCTACTAACACAACTATAAACAAGAACTAGAATCAATTAATTAATCAATATGTAGACATGATTTATCTAATAAACAAGTTCATTTTAAACCATCACGTTAAATGATACAATAATATACATTTCCATAACATGTCATCAAATAAACAACATTAAAGATCATTTATAAACAACTAGCAATATACATAAAAATTACATTACATGAGAATGCATTATAATTTGTTACATCATTACATAATTTACAACAATGCTTCCCTTAATACAATTGGGAAGAAAATATCTGATCACAATGAATGGTACAATTGAGAGACAAGTCCAATACATATACATAAAATATTGTCTTCTCACACAAGGTACAACCTCCACACACATGGACTAGCAACAAGGAAACCTAATGGAGGAAAAAGCACCAACCTTCCAACCATGTGGAACCCTAAAGTTGACCCCCCATGCTCTCACACAAGGTCCCACTACATACAAACAATCAAGAAGACAGAGGGCTAACATGAACAAGGCTAAACATGGCTCCATCACAACACTACAACAACATGAACATCACATACAACACATACATTGCTTCCAAAGGAACACACAATAGAAAGGAAAGTACAACTAGGGAATGCTAGACTACAATAGGCAAGA
This sequence comes from Sequoia sempervirens, assembly GCA_007258455.2. Lineage (NCBI taxonomy): Eukaryota > Viridiplantae > Streptophyta > Pinopsida > Cupressales > Cupressaceae > Sequoia > Sequoia sempervirens. Next base: position 10,649 of record VDFB02087511.1, on the reverse strand, counting down.
GTGTCATCACATGGACCTGGCATGGATTGTCCTAATAGTCTCTCACTAGACGTCAACCCCCATCTATGGTTGTCCTAACAATCTCTCACTAAATGTCGGCCCCATAAGGTGACACATGTGGAACCAACATTTCTTTTGTGAGGACAAGAAAATTGATCTTGTCAACCAGGCCTTCTCAACCCATCCTTAGCCTAAATGAGCACTACAGACATGGGTGAGGCATCTAATTATCCTATTTAATGTGAAATCTACCCATTCCTCCTAAATCACTTTTAGGGTATCATTGGATTAAGAAACTTTTCAATGGGTTGTCCTTACAGTCTCTCACTAGATGTCAGCCCCCATTGAGAGCCACTCCCCCTACTTGAAACTTGGAAACCCTACACAACAAGCAAGGCATAAAAAAATCATCTTTCACACTTAACAAACTCACATGAATCCAACACAAAGCAAGGCATTAACCATCTCACTCACATATCACAATCACAAGAATGTATACATAGTGCAAGGCATTCACCCTCTTGCACACTACTTAAACCACTTCCAAAGTGAATCCATCATAAGAAACATACAAACAAAATACTCCCTTCCAAACCTCTGGAAGCCAACCTTAACAATTTTACACAATGACACCCACTTAAAAACAATTACCAAAATCACCCCAATTCCAATAATCAAAACACATTGTTCAATACAAATAAGCAATCAAAGCATAATAACCATGAAGACATTCCTTCAAATAAGACATTATTCACTATAAGTTATTATATTTAAGAAATGGCACAACAAATTAGCTCACTTTCCTCAACATTTAATAAAATAAATATTGGAAAACAAAAGATTCACTCCAATTATCACAACTATGCATGTATCTACATACATATACTTGACTAAACCATCGCATGAAATAGTTCTATCGTAATAAGTAATACTCTAGATTATTCATACTTCAAGGCCCTATAAAGTTTATATTATCAATACATACATATGTAAACTCACACCATCACGCGGGTGTATCATCATGATTAATAAACATTTCTCAACTAAAATATAATCCTATTTACTTTATTAAATTTTAAATATTGAAAACAATCACATAAATATTAATATCATATATATTTCATTTATCTATCATACTTAATTAATCATTTAATAATAACCATCCAATTCAAAATCTTTTATCTATAGTCAATTAAATACTCAATAATTATCTAAATTTATACCCTTACATGACTAAGTGTTTTAGATTAAACACTTATGTTGCCTATTAGAATTCACTTGTCTTTTATTCAAAGTTTTAGATAAACCTTTTCCTTGTAATCATTAATATTATATAATTGTTATTTAACTATTTAATGTTTCGCCAAACTATAGATGACTCAATATAACTCCCTCAATAACTATTTGGTATGAGTGATTTTTCAGTTTTGCTTTCATTCTAAATTTTATTGTTCAACTATCTGAACTCTAAAATAGATTGCATTGCACAAGATTATTTCTCATTCTAAATAATAATCCACATGTTTCTAACACCTTCCAAATTTTACACTAATTCTCAAACACAAAATTAATCTCAAATGTTAATCTTCCATTGGCTGGTTATAGGAGAAACAAAGATATTTGCAGTCTTGGAGGAGTAGCCTGACACCAGCCCCGCATTTCAACCATATCTCATAAACTACAATTTGGGTTTCTGATATTTTTGGACAGAGATTAGAAGACAAGGAAAAGAAACCCTTTAAATTTCTCACTAACCCAGTTCATAAAAATAGAGCTATGGAGGACACAATCAAACTATTTTACTGGGAGGGAATAGAAAGGCAAGTTATTAATTTCAAACTATTTTACTGGCAGGGAACAAAAAGGCAATAAACATTTATTAATTTTTATTCTGGAATAAATAAATCTTTTGTTTCCAGGAAAAATAAGACAATTAAACATTTGTTTTCAAAAGTAGAGAGAGAAATCAATCCATTGATCGTATGTTCGGAAAAACAAAACAAAATATTAAAATCCAACCTAGATCCAACGCTTGGCAAGAAACAAAAATTTGATGTCAAGCTCAAAATTTCGCTGCAATTTCAACTTCTCTGAAACCCCAATCCCAAAATTCTGAAAAACACAATTCCCAGTATACTCAACAATAGAAGAAAATTTACAAACAACTCTCCCCACCTTCTTTTCCAACCCAAAATACCAAAAACCCCCAAATTTCCAACAAGATCAAGAATATATGAAAATTTTTAGAAAAATTCTTTCTTCCTTCATTTTTCCAATCCAATTTCCCAAAACCCCCAAAACTATAATTACAGGAGATAAGTTTTTGAAAGATTTCATGCAAGTTTCATTTTTAGAAAATAATTTTTTTTTTTTTTAATAACTATTTGAGCTACATGTTGTTGCATGTCCACTGCAACTATCATGTGCAGTCCCATTTTAGAAAATCTATTCAATGCTTTCATGAGCCATAAACTTTATTTATTCACCAATTTATTATCATTTATTAATTATAACATTGCACTATGATTTATTTATTATATTATTATCTATTTATTTTATTTTCTTATTAACTATTATTATATACATTTACATTTATATTTATTTACTTATCAAATGTATGTCTTTTGCATAATAATTTATTTAATACATCAATTAATCAAAAACAACATTTATTAAACAAATTTAAAATAAACAAACCAAATATCAACAACAATTACCTAACCATAATCAAGGTCGAAAATAAGACCAATTGACCACAAGCATCAGGCAACGTTGACGAGGTAACGGATTGGATACTCATCCTCTTCGAGGATGATGGCTAGGGTAGGGGACCAAATGCTATCTTCGTTCAACAGTTCCATTGGGTTTAAGGCATGCTCAGACCTGCCAATTCAAGTGGAGTCGATGCCCAGTACCTGCAACCTGCAGCACACAAAATGGTTGAGCATATACCTAATCTTACAATCAGGCAACACTGTCTCTTTCACCCAAACACAACAAACAAGTAACCACATCAACTCATAAACCATCAGCTATATAGTAATCAGAATGATAATCACATAATGGTCATGATAAAATAATCACATATTGATTATAACAATGCATCTAACATCATATACTATATCATAAAACAGTTCAACTGCTTAACATCTTTAGTACATACCTTTAAATATCACTATTATTTTCACCTTCACTTTCAAGTTCCAAGGTTGACTACCTACACATCCACGGTGAGAATGGAGGGGCACTACATCCTCCCCCCTAAAACTTGACTTACTCCTAAAAGTCACAAATTAGGGTGGAAACATAACACCTTAGTACAAACATCAAAGTTGATTTGTTACATCAGAATGCTACACTTCCATAAAATGCAGCATAATTATGCACACAAAGAACACATTTTTCATTAAATATCCATCATTTACCAACAGGGCATCCCACTTTAATCTTTTCACAACACTAAATCTCATAACACATTCAACAAAAGACCATGATTTTACACCCTTTTAGAGGCATGGAAACACAATTTATCATTTTTTACGCACTATATTCATGATCTAACATGCATTCTTCACATACATACACAATTCACATCACTAGAAATCATATCACAAGGCTACACAAGGGTCCATAATGCATCCCCAATAGAAAGAATGTCGATGCATTGCGCACTACACCGTGGGTCTTGTCCTTTCTATTGATTTTCTACACCATTTGACATCACCAAGGGACAAATCTCAAGTTACTAGGTGAGGATAACAAAAAAGGGGGAAAGCATAATCTCAAGAGTACAAGCAACTAGAACAACATAATGGGCTCATATGAAACTAGAGTACCCAGTGTTAGAACCTTGGCTCCAATACAAAGTATAATTCCCCACCAAGGAACCCTAGAGGATGACACAACTATAGCAAAATAATGGAACAATTTTATTTTATAAGAAATAACAGTGAATTGTATAATATATCTAAACATATAATCTAACCTAGGTCATCTAAGGTTCCATGGCTATGCTACTAACACAACTATAAACAAGGACTAGAATTAATTCATTAATCAATATGTAGACATGATTTATCTAATAAACAAGTTCATTTTAAACCATCGTGTTAAATGATACAACAATATACATTTTTATAACATGTCATCAAATAAACAACATTAAAGATCATTTATAAACAACTAGCAATATATATACAAATTACATTACATGAGAATACATTATGATTTGTTACATCATTACATAATTTGCAACAATGCTTCACTGAATACAATTGGGAAGAAAACATATGATCACAATGAATGGTACAACTAAGATACAAGTCCAATACATATACATAAAATATTGTCTTCTCACTTTGGATCATGAATTGGAATCCCCTACACAAGGTACAACCTCCATGCACACGGACTAGCAGCAAGGAAACCCAATGGAGGAAAAAGCACCAACCTTCCAACCATGTGGAACCCTAATGTCCACCCCCTATGCTAGGAGATAACACAAGGCCCCACTACATACAAACAATCAAGAAGACAGAGGGCTAACATGAACAAGGCTAAACATGGCTCCATCATAACACTGCAACAACATGAACATCACATACAACACATACATTGCTTCCAGAAGCACACACAACAGAAGAGAAAGTACAATTAGGGAATGTTAGACTACAATAGGGAAGAGTGTCATTGCATGGCCCTGGCATGGGTTGTCCTACAGTCTCTCACTAGATGCTGGCACCATAGGGTGACACATGCAGAACCAACATTCCTTTTGTGAGGACAAGGAAGTTGATCTTGCCAACCAGGCCTTCACAACCCATCCTTAGCCTAAACGAGCACTACAGGCATGGGTGAGGCATCCAATTATCTTGTTTAATGTAAAATTTACCCATTCCCTCTCTGATGGAACTCTAATTTTTCTCTATGTTCTCTTTTATCCTGCCTTATGTCTCTAGTTATCTATGGCATTTGGAAAAATTCTAAGGTTAGGGTTTTATCTTTTTCTTCATGTAAAACCCTAGTGTTCATCTTATGCCTCGGGTGGGATCTATTTGGCTTTTACTTTTTGGGAGGGTTTTAAAACAACTTATGCCCCATCACTTCGCCTTTCCAGGTCAGGCCCCTTGTTTCCATCATTTTATTTCACTTGACTTCTATTTTCTAAGTCTTGGATGGTCTCTCTGCGTTCGCTTAAATGACACAATCCTATGTCATTATTTTTTGTCGGCCTAGTGATGTCCCCTTACTCCTTTAATAAATGTTTTTATTTTGCAAAGGGACAAGTTCGCATGACCGTAGATCAATTATCGTTTGATCTCAGCCCTTCCACGCCATCCCGCAATGACCCCACCACACTATTTTGGTTGATCACGATATCATGTGTGAGCGCCACGTGTCTCATCCAGTGAAGCCGAGGGGATGATAAATATTTTTGATGCATCTATTTGGTTTTAATACATTATGTAGTGGGTTACTAAAGTGTTTATGAGATGCACATGTTTCAAATCAACGGGGATGTTATAATCATGGTAGGAAAGGTGCTCGATGGTTAAGGACAAAGTTGGTGACTATGCTAGATGAATTGGATTGCCAATGGTTGAAGATCTATGGTTGCCCACCATTGTGTGATCATAAGTTGTATGGTCTTTATTGATTGCAATATCATGGGCGGGCACCACACAGATTTCCTTGGCAATGCATAGTATGGTGGGCCCCTTGTTGCCATGATGGAGATTGTGTCAGTATCATTTGAAGGAAGTCGTTCAATGATCTGACCAAGGTGAAGGATCGATAATTAATATTTGAACCTGCATCAAATATGAATGGACCCATTTGTGTAGCATGTGAGTGAGATTTAATGGCGGACATGACATCTACTACCCTAGCTTGATTGAAATAAAGAAACTATTCTTCTACTTTTGGTATCAAAAAGCATTCAAAACATCTTTGCAGAGTAGTTGCAGAGCCTAGGATGAAGTCACAAATTGTTACAACAAAGATTTGGGTTTCTGCAAGCACAAGGCCGAGAGTTGATTTCTGTATCTTCTGGTTATTCTGAATTCGAATTTGGGGGAAAATTGGTGTGTGCTTGTCATAGGGCTTGTTGATAATTGTTTTAGGGCTATAAGTTAATTGAATTGTGGGAAATTGCAAAGTTTTGTTCTGTAATTTCATATTTTGTTTAGCCCTAGTTTGTTTAAGGTTTGAGATAACAAGGAATCCCTAGTTTACTCAAGATGGCACCGACAAAGCAACACTCTGGACAAATTGATTATTTAAGTAGAAACATATATAATGATTTCCTAGATCAATTGCCCTTGTCAATGAATGATAGGAAGAAGGGGTTGGTTTTGATGCGAGGAAAAACTCTAGGGGAGGGATTAGTATATAATTGTTCCAACATAGCTGATGCTAGGGTTCCTCTTACTGGTCTAGAGATGTTTAGATTATGGTTTGGACAGAGGAATTTTCCCCACCCCTTTTCTAATGGTTGGATGTATGATATGGGGAAGTTAGTGGTACCAAATGTGTTCCTTGATATAGACTTGCTTAGGGAAGTGGCTGCACGATATGACCCTATCACACTAGTGATTCAAGATAATGATGGAAAGGTTTTGTTAAGCATCAATAGAGAGGAATTATGATAGGTTTTTGATCTAAGTGAGCCTAGTACATTCTTGGTTCCTATTGATCTTGAAGAGATGAATCAGGAATATGGGAGGTCGAAATCACTTTTCAGAGCTAAGTTGCTCCCACCTTATTTGGCTAGGGCAGGAGGTTCAAAATTCCATATTAGCCCTAATGACCAAGAACCTTTCAGACTGAATTGCTTTGCAAAGCATTTCTTGGCTACCTTTTACTCATTGTGCCAAATTTTGGGTTTTCACCCCAACACGGTGATGCCTATTGCTTACATGTTTATGGGGGTGCAAATACAACACCCTAATTTCTCAGTAATTTATGATTTTGCTTCTTTATTGGCTGAAAAGATACATGAAGGGCTATCAAAGTTGCAGAAAAATGATACAGGCACTCCATTCTTCTGGCATTCCATGTTAATGTATATGTTCTTGTATAAGAATGTTGAATTCTTCTCTGAGAAGATGGAGTTAAGGCAATGGGTTGATGGATAAAGATTGTTGGTGCAAGTATGGACTGCAGATTTATCATGTAATAGGGAAAACACTAGTTATGTGCATTTTGACAATTGTTTTTCTTCTAGATTGAGAGTCAAGATGATGGTAAATGTACCCAGGATTCCTGAGGAGTTGCATGATTTCCTCAAACCAAAGGGGAGGAAGCCAAAATTGAAGGTTTTCCATAACTAGGGTTATATTATTCTATAACCAAGCTAGCACCGCCCTTTATATAAGTGTATGGTTTTCGTGGGACCCCATTTATTTCCATTAAAATGTGCCACCAAGAGGGGGATTCTGTAGAAGTCATGTGGTGATTAGTTGTATCCATGAGGGACTAATCTTACCGGAAAGCAAAGGAACATTTTTCCTGGATTACACTGTGGTATCAAACTTTGTCTTTTCGAAGGGAGGCTGGGTACACTTTGGGAAATTTTTTGAAGAATACCATTTGAGGTGTGGTCCCAAGTGACAACATGATCCTGAGGGCTTCTTTGCTCTTTTCAGAAAAAAAGGATAAAAGGTGGTAAGTTCGTGCATGAGTTCAACTTCCCTGAAGACTTGATTAGAAATGAATTTGACCTAAATATCCAAGAGTTGAACAAAGAGAAATGGGTAGCTTATGACAAGCTATTGGCTATTGTGCACAAAATGGATCAAAAGTATGATCCATTGATGGAATTCAGTCCATATCATAAGAAAATTGACTTCTTGATGGGAAACTTTAAATAAATTATGGGCACCTTGATGACCAAGAAGGTAAACTTGGAGTCAGACTTGGGCATCCAGGAGCAAGATGCCAGGCCAATTGAAGTAAGACCAGCTTACCAACCTACAGAGAGATGGCCTATTTATAGAAGGAAGAGGAATGACAGTAGTGATGAAGAAGAAGAGGATAGAAAGGGAAAGCAAGTAATGAAATTGCCTACACAAAAAGGTCCAAAGCTCAAAACGCCTGGGGCAATTAAAATTATTGATTTGGAAGCATCACCTGAAAATAGTCCCTCACCACCACCATCAGAGCCAAGCCTTAAAAGGAAAAAAAATTGAACAATCACAAGAGGATTTGGTGGATGAGATTGTTGTCACTGACCAGGACATGTAGATGGGTATGCCTTCCCCTCCTAGGCCGGTTGAATTGGTGCTCTCTGATCTGGATATTGAAGGAAAATGTGTGCAAGATGCAAGAATGGAGGCATGTAAGGAGTTTCTAGATGATAATGCATTTGTAAAAACTCCAGTCTTCTTGCAATTAGTGTGGAGAATGAAATTGGAAGAATATCAAGATAAATGCAAGAGGAGAAGAGAATTGAGACCTGATAGGTCAAACTAGGAGAATGATGATGAAGTGAAAGCTGAACTAATGGAAGAGTTCAAGAACATCACTCCTGAGGAGGGGAGAAAATTGGTAAATCAAGCTGGTGTCTTAATTTTTCCTGAGTGGGACATTGCAGATGTTGTAGCTTTTAATGCTATTCTGAAGACCAAGCACCCCTTACAAGACTTTGAAGAGGTCAAGGCAGCATTGCAAGATTCTGCCTTCAGTGAAGAGTATGAGACCTTAGCAATTTGGGCTTTGGCCCCTCAAGGGAGAAAGCCGAATGTTACTAATATTAACCCAAATTTAAGAGGAGGGTTGATAATAAAGAGAGCTTCAGAGACCTCAACCATAGAGGCTACTAATTTGACTGTGAATGTGGCCAAATTGGCCCAAAAGACTGCTGAAAGAGAGGAGGTTGAAAAGAAAAGCCTAATGGAGAAGTACAATGCCATAATTGGGGAATATAGCAAGATGCAGCAAAGGAATGTTGAGCTGCAGACTGAGGTGGACAGGTTAAAGAACAAGCAGATTGGGGAGACATCAAGTGCTCTAGGGATCAAAACATTGCCTTCCACATCAAGGTCATTGCCTCCTACTTCTCCTATTGTGTCTACACCAGGGTCTCCCAGTCAAACTCCTTCCCTCAGCCCTACTTTAGAGTTAATTGATGAAGAAATGGAATGCTCAGTTGATCCTTCGAAGAAGCAGCTAATGCACAAAATTACAGAGTTATAGGCATCCTTGAAGGTGAGTGAGGGGGGAATATTTTTAAAGCAAAGGGAGGTTGTAAATGTTGTATTGAGACATTTAAATGAGAAAGTTGACATATTTTCATCTGTGCATTCTTTATATTCTTTATTATTGAGTGCAATAAAGAATATTGATAGGGATCAAGAGGTAGTAGTACCATTAATTGAAAGATGGATCCCTAGGGCCAATGATCTAGACATAATGTATAAAGTCTCAAGGTTTGATGTAAATAATAGGCCCAAATCATTAAGGCCTACTCAGGTGTTAGTTAAGTCATTGCAAGGTTTTCAGACCTTACCAGATGACTTGAGTAGGAAGATCAAAGAGTTGGTAAAGAACTTTGATGATTGGAGTGACACATTGTTACCTGACATAATTGATGAGCAAAGAAATATCAGGTCACTCCAACAATGGCAGGATCAAGCAAATGAAGTCATCAATTGTCAAATTAGATTAATTTGTGATGACTCATATTATTATTTATTGGTGAGCTGTATGAACAAAATCATTAGCACCAGTTCATTCTTTGAATCTTTTGAAAGAGAAGCGAATCAGGTGGCAGTTAAGTATACACCTTATAGTGGCAAGGTGAATGAGGTAATCAATTTTGATTGGCCAACTGATGAGGAATACCAGAAATGGGTAAATGTATATTTAACTAAGGAGGAGTAAAAAGGAGTAGGTTGTTAACGGTTGACAGATCAATTGTTGCAGTTACAACAGATTCCAGTTTTGTTTTTGGTGATAGTCTTGGCGCGGAATTCTTGAAGTTTTTGTTGCTGCATCAATCATTCTCAGCGGGCACGATGAATAAGAGGATTTTCTGGGAAATTGTTGTTGTAACAAATTTTTGGAATGTCACAAAGCGGTCCAATTGGTGGTGACATGTGTGCTTTTTGGCCCGATGCTTGTTTGCTCCTTCTTTTCTATAAGAAGGATTTCAAGGCCATAAGTACGGGTTAGCAAGTGAGATATTTTTTGGTCGAGTCTAGGTAGAGTTGCAGAGAAAATTGTAAAGTTTGATGGTTTTAGAGAAAATGCAATTTAGGTTTTGAGTCATTTTGTATTAGGTTTTGAATTCATGAGGATTTGATACAGCCATGATAAGATGGCATTTGAATTAAAATGATTAATTCAAACTCATGTCTCCATTGTACATGCATATCTAAATTTTGGAATAAGATGACCAAGGGTTATCTCATTCTTCTCACTGTTGTGGTGTGTATGATTATTGTTTTAGCTTTAGTTCAAGGAATTAATTAAAATGCTTGAATGGGGATTGTAGGTCGATATTTTCTATATGAGGATTTGATAAGTAAAATGGGTTAGAATACATGTTGATGACAAAACAATGTTATCAAGGATCTTATATGTTATGTTTTAAATCTATCATAAACCCTTAGATGCTTATAAATTTGACTCCTCCAATGGATATATGT